>JAXIVJ010013136.1:2500-38105 GCA_036785665.1 Chirona hameri
AATACAGTTTCTTTTTTTCTGTTTAAAAATGGTTCTACATCGCGCCAATTCAGGACAGAAGGTTGTAAATTATGGATTTTATGGTGTGCGTTATTGGTCTGCGCATGCTCCATGGCAGTGCTGGCATTTTCAGACGGTACGGTACATCATATATGCGCCGTATTCCTTCGCCAAAAAGTCAAATATCTTCGGCTGGAGAGTCTTTTCAGCCAAGAAAAGTTCCATATAAGGATTTCTCAACACGGGCTACAAAACTGCTATTTCAGTTCAAAACCCATGTTGAAGGTGAACTATTTCCTTTAATTCAGAATTCAAACTATGGCAATGCTGAATTCTGGATGTTCGACAAAGGCATTTCCTGTTCACACTTCACTTTAACGTTAAACCTAGTTCCTTTGCAATATTACATATGCACTATGCCAATAATGAGTACCAAAACTGATATGAATTATTAAATTCATTTACGTTTGAGCTTTCACTTTGAACAATTTATCAAATGTGATAAATTAAAAGCACACTGCACGTGCACAGCCATGCCGGACTGGCATCCGAGGTACCACATTTTATCAGCAATCTTAGAATCACAAAGCGACTGAAATCAATACTCCCGATAGTAATAAATCAACAATCCACGTCGAACTGTGGCTTGAGGGCACTGACTTGCCTGAACATAGGTTACCGGCAAACTTGGCTGGTGTCTGCGTGACGTAATATGTGTGACGGTCACATATTGTGAGCAGGTGCAGGTATGACACTCAACAACCTCAGATCGGACTAAATTAACAGTCATAACCATGACAGATTAATTGCCGGCACTTTTAGACAATGCCAAAATAATTCGACCACGACAAAAGGCCAAAGGAATGTGATTAATAATTTTACAAACCATTCATTTAAATTACGTTCAGAGGCGTACGTACACTTGTCAGGAAAGCGATGCAAAATAATTTATCAGCATTCCATAAATTTAAACGAAACTCAAAACAATCGTGCTCAATGCGACCCGATCCAATTCATTGACCATTAATCCAATTTAAATCTCAATAATAATAGTGATACCTATTATCTTGTACCCAAGCAATTACCAGCAAAATTAAACTCTTACATAGCGGCTACCAGACAACTCGGCGCACGGATTCGTACTCACTATATCTCGCACTTTTGATCACTCATTCACTCATCACTCTTCGATCCGTCGTCCACACGCTCACTTCACTTCACTTCACTTTGATCACCACAGATTGCCGTCCGCCCGGTCCTTCTCCAGATCCGGCCTGCGACAACGCGACGAGTATGCTTATAGCGGCTGCAAATTGTCCCCCCTCCCCACCATTTATAAAACTGATCCACGCGTGCACGAGACGAAAGATGTTTATACGAATTTACACAAGATATTGAATCGAAATACAAGAAAGGAGACCGTTTATAAACACTTCACCTTGGCCAAAATTGATTCCCTGAAACTCCAGACCACCCAGGATGACAAAACCTCTTACGGCCGACGCGGAAAGTTCAAGCCTAGCTGGCGGAGCCAACAGCCCGATGGTTACGGCAGATTAAAGAACGAGAGCATAAACATTATCCCCCCGCAACTCGGCCAAATTTCACTCCCCGCAGACTCCGGCCCATCCAGGACAAAGCCTGTTACGGCGGACGCGGAAAGTTCAAGTCTGCCAGCGAGACAACAGACCGACGATTACGGAAGATTAACGTTAATTAACATTAGCATTATCCCACCGCAACTCGGCAAAATTGACTCACCGCAGACTCCGGCCCATCCAGGATTACAATGCCTCTTACGGCGGACGCGGAAAGTTCAAGCCTGCCGGCGGAGCCAACAGACCGACGGTTACGGAGTTGACTCCCCGCAGACTCCGGCCCAGCCAGGACAATATCATTTACGGAGATCGTGGAAAGTTCAAGTCCAGCGGAAACAATAGCCCCAAAGGTAAAGAAAGTGGTATTCCCGGCCGATGCACCATTTTTATGTACGATAACACGGTTAGCTGTCGGCCATGCATAGCCTCCAGCATCCCGTCCCTCCGTAACATTAATACCCATTACGTTAACATGCCCCGCCTGCCACCCGGGTGTATTAAACTAGCAGCCCGTACAAGTCGTTCAGCGTTCACCGTGGATCAGTTTGGCATTCCTCGTTTCCCGGGGAAATATCTCATTCTCCTCAACTCTATATTGGGGCTCCACACACATACATTCACAGATTTCCATACTTGCACCTACAAAAACAACACACCACCTTGTCACGCTTCCGACATCCACACAACCTCATTATGCACATATACATTCACAGGTGTCCACACTCGTTCACAAACAACTCGCCACATTACCGCATCTCCAGCTTTCACACCCACTTTCCATGCCGTCACAGCGAATCCTAACCACCTTACCGCCTCTCCGGTACTACCACACTCACAATCCACTGTCGCACCCAATTCACACCATACGCGCTGCACCACACCCGTCTACGCTCAGACCGCACCTTGCCCATTGACATTTCAATGAGGGACTCCAGAGCGTAGCTAAGATCACGGCGCTCCGCACCGACTGACCTTTATACTTCGAAAGAACTCTGGACTTAGTGTCGGGACTTCTGCGACACCTGGGTATCGCAGCGTTAATTTTGATAGGGACAAGAAGGCTGAATATGTCGCCCCGACGAGGCCGCCACGAGAAATGCCTCGTCTCTCTCTCCTACCGTCCTGAGCTCAGCTCACAGGTGGGGCGGGGCACCCCTAGCGGCTACACCACGCACTTCCCCAGGTCCGCACCTTTCGCTTTTCAGACTCCGGGCGTCGGAGAAAGCAACCAGCGAAAGTCGGCCAGTTTTCAGCATGGCCCTGCGTGAACGCACGGCCGTATCCTGTACCGCGGCCGCTCCCGCTGATGCTAACGAACTCCCGTCATCTCTATTCGCTGGCTCAGAACTGGGTAGCAATTTATAACCTTACAGTTCTAGCCCGGGCAGAGGCTATACCATCAGCCAATCAGCTTGCAGCTGGTGCTAGAAAGCGAACCGCCGGCCGCCGGTTGGCACATATCCAATGCCAGTCCATCCTTACTTTCTAATCTGATATGCTGAACCATTTTTTACATTCGCGTGACGTCAGTACTCTGACTCAGAGAGTATGCATATAGTTTTGATAAACAATACAAATGTACGGCCTTCTGTCCTGAATCGGCGCGATATAAGGCCATTTTTGACAATATAAAAAGAAATTGTGTTAAAAAAATATAATCAAATCGTGTTTGGTAAAAAATTTCCAAGGTGAACTATTTCCTTTAAGTCGGTGCGCGTGTTAATACTTCACATCATGGTGCCAACAGGGATCAATTGCCACATTTTGTATTATCAGACTAAAAACTTATCAGTCAATCTATTATCTACGCATTATAGGTTCTGTTCGACATGGACCGGTCCGACGTTTTTTGTTGCGACTATTTAGGGGCCCGGCAAAATATAGTGGCCCAAAAACGAGGATATACCATTTTTAAAGGAAATAGTTAACGTTGAAATTTTTTACCCAACACGATTTGATTATATTTGTAATGCAATTTCTTCTTATATTGTCAAAAATGGCCTTATATCGCGCCGATTCAGGGCAGAAGGCCGTACATTTTTATTGTTTATCAAAACTATATGCATACTCTCTGAGTCAGAGTCCTGACGTCACGCGAATGTAAAAAATGGTTCAGCCAATCAGATTTGAAAGTAGTCGCGTAAAGATAGACTCGCATTGGAAATTTGCCAACCGGCGGCCGGCGTTCGCTTGCTAGCACCAGCTGCAAGCTGATTGGCTGATGGTATAGCTTCTGCCCGGGCTAAAACCAGTACAACATTCTTTCGCCAGCATCGCATTCCTTCGCCAAAAACTCAAATATATTCGGCTGGAGAGTCTTTTCAGTCAAGCAAACTTGCAGATAGGGGTTTCCCAACACGGGCTACAAAACTGCTATCTCAGTTTAAAACTAATGTTGAAGGTGAACTATTTCCTTTAACCCACACCCACCGGGGGAGGCAGAATTAGCCCCCCTCCCGGATTTTCTCAATAACTTGGAAACTATGATAGATATCAACGTCAAACTTGCAGTACCCTATGCTGCATAAATCCTATGCCTTCTCACCTAAATTCCAATTAAATTGATGTAGTATTGTGGGAAATAATGACGTTTTAATGATGCCATGGCATGCTATTTTTGGCGAAAAAACGATAAATGTTTGACCAATCGTAGAAAATAGAGTTTCGAAGCAAATTGCAAATAAAACGGCAAAAGAGGAAAAAATGAAATTCTCTTCAAAATGGCCATCTCGAATATTCGAAATTTTGTGTTTGACCCTCCAAAATAGGAAAAACTGTTTTATTTTTATTTTTGTTGTTGTGAATTTGAAAAGTGAATTTCTTATAAGAAATCTTCTTATAAGAAACTCTTTTTATTCTTATAAGAAAAAAGTTTTCGAGCTATAGCTCGAAAACCAAAATAAGGCGACCGGCCCAAATCCGCGGAGAAAAAATGGGGGTACCTTTTGCCACAAAAAGATGCCCCCCCCCCCCCTACGGAGAGAGGCTGGATCTGCCAGTGCGAAAGATAATTTCATTAGTTGTCACTCAGGCTTCATCAGATTTGATCTCGTGTCAATAGCTAGCTCAGGGAAGGCCATTGAACGTGAAACATTCTTAAAATCGCGGAATTGTTTTTAAGGAATAACTTTTGAGATACGCATGATAAGGTGATACTTACAGTTTTCACCATTGTTTCTCTGTCGAGACGCATCGAATGGTATATCGGATGATCATGACTTAGTTAGGTCATATTGGAAAATTGCCCTGTCCTGTGCTCAGGTCAAGGTCAGATCAAGTTCAAATTTTACATCAATCAACGTGTCTCGACGAGCGAAACACAATGTTGATAACTCCATTACTCTACCTTCATTTGGCAAAGAGTTATTGAAGAAAAAACACGTAACCTCTTGGGTCATCTGAGTTGACCTCGTAGAGGTCACATAACAAAATGTGACTTGGATCTTTGCATTTGGCACAAGAATGGTGTAGGTAGCTGGTGAAAACTGGTCAAATGTAAGTGTTTTCTGTGGATTTCTACGTGTTTTAATTTTCTCCATTTACTTATAATGGAAGTTTACCAAATCGAATTGACCTTAGGTCACCGATATTACAAATTCGAGATATACAAAATGTAGGTACTTATGGGCTATGGCCTAAATTAATCCTGTGAGTTTCAAACCGCTCGGTCGATCACTTTGGCACAACCACAAACTTTCAAAAACTTGCTTGGAGGTGGGATCACTTAAAGGGACACTGCCACCTTAACATTAGTTTTGAGTTGAGGTAGCCATGTTGTTGAATTTGCATTGCAATTAAGTATGGTAGCAGTTAAAACAACCACATAGGTATAATCAAAAATAAATTCGAGCCTGGTCTTGACAATTGTAACGAATAAACCCCACGTGTATTTAAATAGGGGTCTAAAGCCGATGACGTCACCTCTCTTTACCAAATGGTGATGATAGTCGACTTGTTTTAAGGTTAGACTTGGAGATATTTGCGTGTTTCAAATGGTTTGGTAATTGGCTTGTTTTGTATTCAAAGCGCCAGAATTGTCTCGAAATAATTGTGCCATACTTTGGCAGCGTAAATGATTTCTGTATAGCTCTCTAGAGCTCAATATGTCGTCATCAACCCAAATATTAAAACGTAACTTGTTATGAAATTGAGCACTGTTTGAGAGAAACACATGTCGTAATCGTGTTTGGCAGCAATTACTTCATATTTTGCACCACAAGCCGCGTACATTTGGCAACTTTTGGGAAGGGGGGAGTGTCCCTTCAAAGGGAAATAATGACCTTTTTATTTTGTTAGCAACAATTTCTTAAGCTACCGTTATGGTTTTACAATTATTTTATTTAAATTTAAGAATAAAATAAAATAATTCCCAAATTTAAAGTTGTAAGTTTGGAAAAAAATATAAAACAAGTACCTTGTGTACTTCATGAAGGTCATTGACAAATTCGTCCTTCCCTACCATTGTTTACATCGAGTGCGGCATTTTCGGAGGCTCTGTGACGTTTCCGATCAAACTGAGCGCTGCTCGGACACACGGTAGATGCGCTTTCATTCTCCATGGCAACCAGGCGTCAGCCAATCAAAAGCCAGAAAGGGATACGTTCTGGCTTTTCATTGGCTCACGCCTGGTTGCCATGGAGAACGAAAGCGCTACTAGCGCTACTAGCGTGCGTTCGAGCAGCGCTCTGATCCGTGAAGCAATCCGTGAAGCATCCGTGATGCATGACTGACTATCAGTATAAGTCATGAATAACAACATGCAAACTATACCAACTCGAATAAAATAATTGCGGAATGAATTGAACCCCAGGCAAGCTAGTATTCGCAAAGCACTCGGCACTGCGCCACAATAGCAAAAGGTGAGGGAAATGCATATTGGATACAATATTATTACGTCACAAGTTTCTGAAGTGTCAACTACTATGAAATACAGTGATACAATACCTTTAATAATGATTAATAAGAAAATTCAAACTTAAAAACAATCATTTGAATAAGTCTTTAATTAGCTTTCAACTCAAAATCAGATATATTTTGCAATGCTACACTACACGAGTCCGCCCCTGTAGCTCAGTGGTAGAGCGCTGGACTTCTGACCTATCCCGGTACTGGCAGCCCGGGTTCGAGTCGCTTCGGCGCTCGCTATTTGCTCCTGACTGGGGTGGCCTGCGGCCGGTGGCAGCGGTCGCAATCAAGGTCAGGTGACGTCAGTGAGCGGGGCGGACCGTGTCCAGGTATGTCGGGCACGTACAACTTTCGTCTCTAAATTCTGCCGGCCAACAGGAATTGCGCGATCGGGTGGTGAGGTCAAGACCTGCGCAACAAGCTGGCAGGACAAAGCCTGCGTGGATTCTGACCTCGGAAATCCATCCATACAAAAACATTCGGACTAAATTTATTATATATAAAAAATGGCACCAGTGACGTCATTAACAAAGCCTGCTACGGGACTTGGGCATACTAATCAGGAACAACTCGCCACAATGGTTAAGTGCGCCGAGAAGCATGACAATGACTTTGTAAACAAATCGCCGACGCTAAATAGGTCGCCGTCGATGTGCATCGATGAGCTTCCGATTTAATTGCCAGTTTTGTGTTATTGTTGGTTAGTTTTTTGGGGAAAAATTATTATTTTTCATGATAATATAAAGTATAGTGTTATATGCAGCCACATACAAATTATACAATACTCCTAATGTTGAAAACAAATGAATCGATTTGCAAAAATTGAGGGTCGCAACCACTAACTATGCCGCCGTTGATGTGCATCGATGAGCTTCCGATTTTATTGCCACTTTTTCCAATCGCTGTTAGTTTTAGAAGATCGCCGGGCATATAATCACAACAAGCAGAACGCACAATATATTTTCCACTCCATTGCGTCAAAAAACAATATGGGAAAAGCCCGCAGTTTGATGAGGACCAAAAGTACTTGCAAGTACCGGTCGTTAAAAGTGTGGAACGCTTATCAACTTTAACTTGAAATATCTTTCGGTAGGAAAGTTTTCATGCAAAATGTGATGAATTTACAATATATTTTGGTCTCGTCTGGCGATTTCAAGTGCTAACTCCATTTTTGTGGATAAAGGTCATTATTTCCCTTTAAAGGAAATAGTTCACCGTCGGAAAATTTATCAGAACATTATTTTATTATATTTTTTAATACAGTTTCTTTTTTTTCTTTTCAAAAATGGTCCTACATCGCGCCAATTCAGGACAGAAGGTCGTAAATTATTAAGTTTATGGTGTGCGTTATTGGTCTGCGCATGCTCCGTGCAGTGCTGGCACTTTCAGATGGTACGGTATATCATATATGCGCTGCATTTCTTCGCCAAAAAGTCAACTATCTTCCGCTGGAGAGTCTTTTCAGACAAGAACAGTTGCAGATAGGGATTTCTCAACACGGGCTACAAAACTGCTATTTCAGTTAAAAAACCCATGTTGAAGGTTAACTATTTCCTTTAATTAACGTGACTTGTGGACCTGACCTGAGATGACTAGATATAAAATGGCACATAATTTGGGTGAGTGTTCCCCAAAGAGTTACGCCAAGTTTGGCGGCGCTGCGTGTCGACGTTTTCCAATATTTACGAAAACCTCAGGGGACGGATATCCCCCCTCCCAAGTCGGTGCGCGGATATTGCCACCTCCGGAGGATTTCTAAAAAGCAACTTAAATGAATGGTGGGGATCAACAATCATGTATGCTCAAGCTCAAACTTGCTCATGCAGCACCTAAAGCAGTGTATCGGCAAAGCATTTTGTATTTATTTCTGACTCAAAAACGTTGGTGCCAGCTGTGCTCAGTATTCATGATGGCCGCTCTCATCCAGTTTGGCTGTGGTATTGGCGCCCGCCCAAAGCCGAAGCGTACGAATTCGCCGAGACTTGACCTTGAAAAGTCTATCTGTTATAAGAGGCCTGTTCACGGGGTCTGCGGCCGCCGCGGCTCCCGCGGCCAAGAGGGCGGGGCTTAATCGTCAGCCAATCACGAAAGAGCAGATCCGGGAGGTCTCCGTTCTGCGGCTCCTGCGGTTGCTCGGGAGCAGCCGCAGTAGAACTTCGACATAAATGGCGCGCGTCTGACAAAGGTTGCGTACTGTTTTGTTGATATCGCGGCTCACTGGCGGTTGTTTGACCAAAAATGACAACTCGTAGTGACTCGAAGATATGCATGTAGTTGAGTGGTTTTGAAAGCATTGATGGTTTTCATAAAATTGCCTATTCGTTGCGAACGCTACACGTGTCATTTATGGGACGCCACCAGCGGCCGCAAAAGTGTTCAAAGTTGTTCAAATTAAGCTCCGCCTCCTGGCCGCGGGAGCCGCGGCGGCCGCAGACCCCGTGAACAGGACTGGTATAGGTCACATAACTCCTACGGTCCCAAAGTCGAGCCATAGCAATTCTTGCTGTTTTATTATGAAAGAGGCTAAGGTTGTTGAAAATAGAATTAACTGCATACTCTTTTTAATTTTAAAGTGCACTGACGGAATGGTGATCTTGAGTTTGCAACATTCAAAAGAAAATAACAGTCCGCAAAGAAGTGATTCTAAATAGTGATGTGGCAACTCCAATTTTACGAATGCTTGGCAAGCATGAGTGGTGCAAATGTATTTTTTGATCTAATTGGGGCAGTTTCGGGAATACAATTTTGCAGGTGAAATCGGACATGCTTAATCCACCGATACACACCAAAAACTCCATATTGGCCTGCGAGGTGGCAATGTCCCTTTACTTCACATCATGGTGCCAACAGGGATCAGTTGCCGCATTTTGTTTTTATTCAGTCAATCTACGCATAGGTTCTGTTCGACATGGGCCTGTCCGACGTTTTTTGTTGCGACTATTTAGTGGCCCAAATCCGAGGATATACCATTTCACACCATTTTTGGGGGTTTGGGGGGGGGGGGGGCTGGTTTTGATAAGAGGGGCCCCTCGGGATGCTGTGCCCCCCCTTGACGAAGGTCTATCTGCGCCCCTGGATCTGACCTTAGGTCACCGATATTAAAAATCCAAGATAAACGAATTGTAGGTACTTATGGCCTAATTAAGTCCTGAGTTTGAAACCGCTCGGTCAATCACTTTGGCTTTGACACGACTTTCAAAAACTTGCTTGGAAGTGGGGTCACTTAACTTTCAAAAACTTCTTTGGAGGTGGGGTCACTTAACATGACCTGTTGACCTGACCTGAGATGACTCGAGATACAAAATTACACAAAATGTGGATATTTGATGCCCAAAGAGCTTTGGTGGCGCTACACACCGCCGTTTTCCCAATATCTACGAAAACCCCAGGTGGGCGGATATCCGCACCCCACGTCGGTTCGCGTGTTAATACTTCATATGGTGCCAAAGTATCAGTATCAGTATTTTGTATCAGACTACGTACCTATCAGTCAATCTACGCATGGGGTCTGTTCAACATGGGTCTGTCCGACGTTTTTTTTGCGATAATTTAGGACCTCTGCAAAATATAGGGGCCTAAATCCGAGGAGATACCATTTCGTTTTTTGTTTGGGGGGAGGGGGGGCTTTGACCGAGGGGCCCTCTGGGGATGCCGTGAACCCCCCCCCCCCCCCTCTTGCCGAAGGTCTGGCTGCGCCCCCTACGCATTGTTATTTATCATGAAGGTATGCAATTTGTTTCCTGTACTCTATCTTTTGCGAATATGTGCCAAACTTTTATGAACAATCAACAATTTCCGTGATGTTGGCGACTTATTTAGAGACTTATTTAGCGACGACCTCCGATTTCTCCCAAAATGACATATATGATCAATTAGACAACGAGGAACACGAATCTGATGTTTGTTTTCTATAGCACGTGTCCTTCGAGGTCAAAATCAAGGTCAAAGGACGTGGAACTGAAAAAGTGCCAGAAGTTACCACTCGATTTGATTTTTTTTAACCAAAATGTAGGTCAGGAAAAATTGTAGCAGCAAATTGAAAATCAAATTGCTGGGGGTCTAACTTCAAGGTCAAAAGCAAGGTCAAAGGAAGTTACCGGTGGATTTTGATTTATTTTCAACAAAAATGTAGCTCAGGAAAAGTTGTAGCCGCATATCGAAAATCAAATTGATCGGGGTCCAACTTCAAGGTCAAAATCAAGGTCAAAGGGAAGTTACTGCTCGATTTTGATTTTTTACCCAAATGTAGCATAGGAAAAGTTGTAGCCGCACATTGAAATCAAATTAATCGAGGTCCAACTTCAAGGTCAAAATCAAGGTCAAAGAACGGGGAACTGAAAAAGTGCTGGCCAGAAATTACTGCTTGATTTTGATTTTTTTACTAAAATGTAGCTCAGGAAAAGTCGTAGCCGCACATCGAAAATACAAAAAATAATCGAGGTCCAACTTCAAGGTCAAAATCAAGGTCAAAGGCGAACTGAAAAAGTGCCAGAAATTACTGCTTTATTTTTGTTTTACCAAAATGTAGCGCAGGAAAAGTTGTAGCCGCACACCGAAAATCAAATTAATCGAGGCTAATCTTCATGGTCAAAATCAAGGTCAAAGGACGGGGAACTGAAAAAGATGTCCGTGAAGCTGGCGACTTGTTTAGCGACGATCTCCGATTTCTCCCACAATGACATATATGATCAATTTGATCACGAGAAACCTGAATATGATGTTTGATTTTCTATAGCACGTGTCCTTCAAGGTTAAAATCAAGGTCACAGGAAGTCACTGCTCGATTTTTTAACCAAAATGTAACTCAAGGAAACAGTAGCCGCACATCGAAAATCAAATTAATCGAGGTCCAACTTGAAGGTCAAAATCAAGGTCAAAGGACGGGGAACTGAAAAAGTGGCAGAATTTACTGCTCGATTTTGATTTTTTTAACCAAAATGTAGCTCAGGAAAAGTTGTAGCCGCACATCGAAAAACAAATTAATCGAGGTCCAACTTCAAAGTCAAAATCAAGGTCAAAGGACGGGGAACTGAAAAAGTGGCAGAAGATACTGCTCGATTTTGATTTTGTTTTTACCAAAATGTAGCTCAGGGAAATTTGTAGCCGCACATCGAAAATCAAATCAATCGAGACCCAACTTCAAGGTCAAAGGACAGGGAACTGAAAAAGTGGCAGAAGTTACTGCTCGATTTTTTTTTTAACCAAAATGTAGCTCAGGAAAAGTTGTAGCCGCACATAAAAAATCAAATTAATCGAGGTCCATCTTCAAGGTCAAAATCAAGGTCAAAGGACGGAGAACTGAAAAAGTGGCAGAAGTTACTGCTCGATTTTGATTTTTTTAACCAAAATGTAGTTCAGGAAAAGTTGTAGCCGCACATCGAAAATCACATTAATCGAGTTCCAACTTCAAGGTCAAAATCAAGGTCAAAGGACGGGGAACTGAAAAAGTGGCAGAAGCTACTGCTCGATTTGGATTTTGTTACTTTTTCAGTTCCCCGTCCTTTGACCTTGATTTTGACTTTGAAATTAGACCTCGATTAATTTGATTTTCGATGTGCGGCTACAACTTTTTCTGAGCTACATTTTGGTTTTAAATAAATCAAAATCGAGCAGTAACTTCTGCCACTTGTTCAGGTCTCCGTCCTTTGACCTTGAAGTTGGACCTCGATTAATTTGATTTTCGATGTGCGGCTACGTTTCCTAAAATACATTTTGGTTTGAGAAGAAAAAAATGTAAATCGACCAGTAACTTCTGCCACTTTTTCAGTTCCCCGTCCTCTGACCTTGATTTTGACCTTGAAGTTGGACCTGGATTAATTTGATTTTCGATGTGCAGCTACGACTTTTCCTGAGCTATATTTTGGTAAAAAATATAAATGGAGCAGTAACTTCTGCCACTTTTCAGTTCCCCGTCCTTTGACCTTGATTTTGACCATTGCGTTTTATTCCCTGGACAACTGCATTCTTACTGTTGAAAGGCCCAGGCAGAGGTCTATAAATGGCGAGATTTGTCGCTCACGACGAATCTAGGGCAATTTCTGTCGCACGATGAAAACTCCCCGGTAAGGATTGTCACCACATTATCAAGCAAAATACTTTCAGTTAGATGCCTGGATGGGCGTTTCACGAGCGAAGCCGATTGAAGCACAATGGATGCCAAATTTGAAATCAGCATCACAAAATGTCCTAGAAACTACGAGATTCCAAAAAGGTCATCTCAGGTTATCAGAGGTTTTAGATCAACAATATAAGGGAAACAGTCAAAATGCTGAACATGACCTTATGACATATGCAGTGGCCTCGGTTGAACTGTGAAAATGCACGACTCCAGTGGAACATATAACAATGTTAAATGGATGCCAAATTTGAAATCAGCGTCACAAAATGTCCTAGAAACTGCCTTAGGGCAAACAAATCATATCCGGTCATCGGCGGGCAGTGACCTCGGTTGACCTCTGAAAAGGTCAACTGAGGTCACAATCTCAGTGGAAACCATAAATGTCACCTGTTGGCACCTGTGCATATGCTCCTGACTGAGCAGCTAACACTCGGAAACTGCACAAGTTACAAGCACCGATACTACGGGACGCCAGTTGCGCCTGGCATGACCTTGAGAAACAGGTCATAGATCACGGGCCATGGGGGGATAGAACTTAACAAAAGTTGAGAGTATCTGTCAAATTGTTCAAAAGTAGGGTACTGAAAGTTGCATTGCAATCGGTTAGTAAATACGCGAGTTATTTTCGAAAAAGCTTTCATGCGACACTCACCTTCGCTACACGCTTGCTACCACTCGCTAATAACGTAAGTCAATGGGCCCGCTACCGGGCTGGCCTGTTCCGCGGTTTCCCTCATTCTAATTGCCACCGGCTAGCGTAAAATACGACAGGTCAAACCAAAATATAGATATTGCTTTGAAATTCGGTTTTGGTCTATACTTGGTTCTCCAATATATCTTCCGGTTTTTGAATATATTTGAGAAGAGAAAAAAATGTGGGAATTTTCCACACAATCACATTTTTGCTCTTCTTAAATATATTAAAAACCGGAATATATATTGGAGAACCAAGTATGGACGATGCCCAAGCCAAATTTCAAAGCAATATTCTATATTTTTGATTGACTTATGTTTTGATTGACTTATGTTCAGTTTTACGCTACCCGGTGACAATTAGAATGCGGGAAACCGAAATACGCATACCGGCAGCGAAAAACCGATCGCCCCAGGGCCTATTTTAAGGGAAAACCACTGGAGGGGGGGGGGGGGGGGGCAAAAGGGTATCCCCATTTTTGGGGGCACCTTTTTGTGGCAAAAGGTACCCCATTTTTTTCCTCCGCGGATTTGGGCCAATCACTTGATTTTGGTATTCGAGCTTAAAAAATTCACTTTTCGAATTCACAAAAATTGATTTTGTGGACATTTTTCCGATAGAAAAAAAAAATTGGGGGGTCAAAAAACCCAAAAAATCACAAATCCGAGACAGCCATTTGGAAGAAAATGTAATTTCCTTTCTTTTGACGTTTTTTATTTGCAATTTGCTTTGAAACTCTATTTTTACAATTTTCCCAACATTCATTGTTTTTCCACCAAAAATGGCATGACATGACGTCATTAAAACGTTATTATCTCCCAAAATACTACATAAATTTCATTGAAATTTAGTGAGAAGACTTATAATTGGTGCAGTATAAGGTACTGCAAGTTTCACGTTAATATCTATCACAGTTTTAAAGTTATTGAGAAAATACGGGAGGGGGCAAATTCTCCCCCCCCCCCCTCCCAGCGGGGCGCGTGTCACCGGGGCTGCATGAATTGCATCAGGTGTGCTGTTTTGTCTATCATTGAAAACAAGGGATATATACAAACTTCAAATTCAATCACTTGAGAAAAGAAAAACTTCGTTTTCATGAAGTTTTCTCCTAAGATCATTGTTTTTCACGGTCAGTGCAGGGAACGCGCAGGAGGGGGGGGGGGATACTTGTATTGCATGATCCCCCCCCAGATTCTTGTGTGTGTGGGGGGGGGGGGGGGGTTGCCCCTGTCTGCCCCTGGATCCGCCAGTGGCGGCGGATGCCATCCCCCTTAGATTTGTTTTGGAAATAGTGGAAAACGACGCCATTTCGCGCCGCCATTTTTGATACAACTGCTTGCCTATCAATTGCCAAAATCCTGTTAATTTGTTTACCTCGGGTCGCCTCAGGTCACGTCACTAAGTCAAGTCTAGTGATCCCACCTCCAAAAAATGTGAGGTCGTGCCGCCGTAGCACATTGTTTGACCGATCAGTTGAATACTCACAGGATTTAAGCAGGTTACAAACACCTACAATTCTGCTCTTTCGGATGATTTTTATATCGGTGACCTAAGGTGAAGTCTATTTTGTGACTTCCAAATTATAAGTCATTGGGGAAACATGAAAATGCATATAAATCCACAGGAAATGGCCAAATTTGCCCAATTTTCCCCAGAGTCCCGCATCTTTTGCAAAATACAAAGATCCAGTGGCGGATCTAGGGTTGGGCAAAATGGGCCATTGCCCCCCCCCCCCAAACCGCCTGAAATCGGCGCAAGATTGACACATGTCCTGATATAGAAGAAAATCTCAGCAACTTTGACTAAGGAAAGTTAGCTTTATCACGCGCCCTGGACGGGGAGGGAGGGGGGGGGGGGCAATGGCCCATTTTGCCCAACCCTAGATCCGCCACTGGATCTTTGTATTTTGCAAAAGATGCGGGACTCTGGGGAAAATTTGGCAAATTTGGCCATTTCCTGTGGATTTATATGCATTTTCATGTTTCCCCAATGACTTATAATTTGGAAGTCACAAAATAGACTTCACCTTAGGTCACCGATATAAATCCACCCACCCATCCGGTTTTTCGCAGATAGCGCAAAAATGGCGGCGCTGCACGCCGCCGTTTTTTGCATACCTGTTCGGAGATGAACTACCCGCATTATGTCAAATTCTTGATCTCGGATCATCTCAGGTCAGGTCACCAGACCTGGTCAGGTGATGACCCCACCTCCAAAACGTTTGCGGTAGTACCGCAGCCACAGTTTTAGGCCGATCGGTTTCAATCTTGCAGGATTTGATAAGATGCTAGATACTTACAATTTGTTTATTTCGGATTTTTTTTTATATCGGTGACCTAAGGTCAGGTCAATTTCGTGACCGCCAACACTGTTTTGTCAATAACTATCGACATAATGACGATAGAGAAGTGAAAACGGTACCAATGTGTTTGTCTCGTCGAGACACGTCCCCCAATATGCAACATGATATAATTGGGTCACCACTTGACCTTGACCTGTGATCAAATTTCTCAGTTGACCTAACCTAGTCAACATTAACATGATTCAAAGCGCCTTGACGAGACAAACATGATGGCGTCGAACGTAATGCGTTATCTTTATTAGGTAAAAAGTTATTTGTGAAAAATAGTTTTGCCAAAAAATAGAATTTTTGACATTTGATGACCTCTGGAGCCTAAACTATTGACCTGAGCTAAAATCTGCGGACACCCTGTAGATTGAATTTTTCAAGAGCTTTCCATTACTTTTCCGTTTGTTCCTAGCTATCATAGTTCATGTGATATCTGGGGATTTCTGGAGCGAAGTCCTAAAACTGTAAAATCTGACCTTCGATCACCTCTGGTGACCTCAATACTGACCTGACCTAAAAAAAATACCGATATACTTTCCATAGATCTTGTCTCGACCTATCTAACACCGTGTTTTGCTTGTTACGTTGCGTGGTTTTCGAGATCAGGGGGGGGGGGGGGCGTTTCGACGCCTCCCCCCCCCCGAACTCGGCTCCTATGGGACGTAGACCAAGCCCGAAAACATCGTTCGAAAGCTTGTCCAAAAGCATTGTGAAGCTATTTTGGCATTTTCTTAACAGGTCAATATTGAGGTCACCAGAGGTCATCAAAGTTCAAATTTTCCATTTTTAGGACTTCACTCCAGAAACCTCCAGATATCACAGGAACTATGCTAGCTAGGAACAAACGAAAAAAACAAACAATGGAAAGCTCTTGAAACATTCAATCGACACGGATCGCCACGTGTCCTCAGATTTCAGCTCAGATCAATAGCTTAGGCTCCAGAGCTCATCAAATGTAAACAAAACTATTTTTTAGCAAACGAGTTTTCACAAATTACTTTTTGCCTGAATATGATAAGGAAATAATTTTGACGTTATCGTGTTTGTCTCGTCAAGGCACTTCGAATCATATTCATGGTGACCAGGTTAGGTCAACTTAGATATTTTACCTCAGGCCAGGGTCAAGCGGTGACCCAATTAGGTCATGCTGGACATTGGGAGACGTGCCTCGACGAGACAAACACATTGGTGGCAGTTTCACTTATCTATCTTTATTTTGTCGAGAGTTATTGACACAAAAGTGTTGGTGACCTCGGATGACCTCGGCTGACCCTGTAGGGGTCACTGAACGAAAACTGCACCTGGGTCTTCAAGAATGTCCTATGGTAACATGATCTAGAAGGAATTGGGCTGATATCGTGTGTATCCTCAGAATAGGAAGCATTTGAATATTTCCCCATTGACTTATAATGGGTAGGTCACGAAATTGACCCGACCTTAGGTCACTGATATCAAACATCCGAGATAAACGAATTGTAGGTACCTAGGACTTTATAAAATCCTGTAAGTACGATGTCTATGGGCCAAAAACTGTGGCTATGGTGTGACCACAAGCTTTTTTGGAGCTGGGGTCACGTGACTTGGTCTGGTGACCTGACCTGAGATGAACCGAGGTATTTTTTAACATAATGTGGACAATTGATGTTTGAACAGCTATGCTAAAAACGGTGGCGCTGCGCGCCGCCGTTTTTCCGCTATCCTTGAAACACCTGTGGGGGGGGGGGTCTAAACCCCCCCCCCCCGGCACGGCGCGGGTTAAATCAGCTATCAATGCATAAGCAAGCCAAATCCGATGCGTTTTCATAATTGTGTGACACTTTTTGGAATTCCCCCCCCCCCAACCACCCGTTCTGGATCCGCCAATGCAAAGATCCATGTGGTATTTGTATCCTGTGACCTCCACGATGTAAAATATATTCACCCTGAGGTCATTCGTCATTTTTCTTCCATAACTGTTTTTACCGAACCAGTAAGGCGCCGTAGTTGGCGATGAACGAGCGAACGCAAAGGAAATGTATGGTGAAATTCAACTCGATCAGGGAAGTAGTTTCTGAGATACAAATACGTGGTGCACACGTGCAGAAGCACCCCGTCGTCATTTATTTAGGAAACCATCCACAACGTGGCTATTACGGCTCCTGTACAGTACATGTGGTAAGGACATTTGTTTTACACGACACAATACAGTTTGCATAGGCACTATTTGGAGGCACTCGCTCACGTCACTCATTCGGTTATTGCCAATGCGGCTACAAATTCGCACCTGGACGGAACAGCTTTCACGGTTGATGGCAGCGCATTCCACGTGCCGACTGCTCGGTACGAGAAACCCTTCTGGGTCTGAGCCATTCTACATTTCGGAAGATGAAGGTCTCCGGCGTCGGCAGCCCTTGTGCTCCTGGCCGATACGTCAGCCCGCTTGGCGAACATGTTTCGCAGCGCCTTAGGGCACTGTCGACTGGTCAGGGCTTTGTGGACGTTGGTACAGTCGTGTCGGATGACCAGTACCTCTACTCTCTCCCACCCGAGAGACGTGAGAGCTGGCGAGATGTGTTCTCTACGTCGCACGCCGGTGACGAGCCGAGCGGCAAAGTTCAGGGACTTCTGAACGCGATGCAGACGACACTGGGCAGCCCCTCCCCAGGCGGACAAGCAGTAAAGGATATGAGGAAAAACGTGTGTTTGGACGAGGAGTTTAAGGACGTCAGGAGTGAGGTGATGGCGGATTTTATACAGAGATGCGGTGATTGCGTTGCACCTCCGTACCACCATGGATACATGAGGATCCCAGTTGAGGTGCTGGTCGAGGACTCCCAACACTTTGATGGTAGGGGATGGGGTGACGGTCGAGCCAGAGACGTTGATGCTGAAATTTTTCGCCATTTTGAGGGAGGATTTTGTACCAATGAGAGCAAAGTCAGTCTTGTCCGGATTCATTTTTAGGCTGTTAGCTTGGAACCAGTTTTGAAGGCATTGGATAGACTCCTCGACCCGCGTCTTGAGGTCGGATAGGCCGTTGGAGTCAGGGAGGGAGTGGTCCAGGAGTTGGGTATCATCAGCATAGGATAGGAGACGGCCGTGGAGGAGGAAGGAGGACAGATCGTTGATGAATATGAGGAAGAGGATGGGTCTGACGATGGAGCCCTGGGCCACTCCGTGGGTGAGCGGAAGAATGGAGGAGCCGCCTGTCACAGTCTGCCTCCGCTCGCTGAGGTAACTCTGGAACCAGCCTGTCGACTGGATACCACACCATCCAAGTTTTGTGAGGAGGACGCCATGATCGACGCTGTCAAACGCTTTACTGAGGTCAATTGTTGTTAGCGATGCGACGTTGCCTCTGTCGATGGTCTGACTGATCCATTCGACGTCGAGCACGGCGTCCTCTGTACAGTGGTTGGGCCGGTATGCATACTGCATAGGAGAGAGCACGTGGTTATCGATCAGGTATGGTACGAGTTGGAGCGATACAACCTTTTCAGCAATTTTCGACAGAACTGACAGAATCGAGATTGGCCGAAAATTGTTAACATTGGCTCGGTCGCCGGACTTGTAAATGGGGACAACACGCGCGATTTTCCATGCAGTGGGGAACACCTCAGTGACTATGGAGTAGTTTATGAGATGGAGTAAGTGAGGACCTATGACGGGGAAACACTTCTTCACTGTGAACAGAGGCACATCATCCACACCAACCCTGAGTCCTGACTTGTGAGAATGTGGCGGCTGAGAGATCCCTAACCACACCCCAAATTTGAACACAATCAGCTCAGCAGTTGCCCCCACCCAAGGCTGTATAAACCAGGTAGAACACTCCGGCCGAAAAAGTGGTGACAACTGGAAGGTGCAATATTTGGCAGCCGTTGGCAGCCGGCAGCCGCGGTGACGTCATCAAAATAAAAAAGTGACGTAGAAGAGGGGCACTCGGCAGGCCAGCGGGCCGCCAGTCTCAGCTTAATGCGTTCGCTCTCCCACTTTTTGACGCTTTGTTACTTCGTTTGGCGGCCGATTGTTACAATTAAGATGTCTTTCAAGGAGCAATTAAATGGTGCATTTGATGCCATTAAGAAAATTGAAATATGATCAAAACTGTTAATGTTATGGGATGGCAAAGTTCACCAGACGGATTCTGGCAAATCGCTGTATGTGATTTGCCCGATCTCACAGCCGGCCAAGGCTCTCACCGCTACTCTACATCCACACCACCGTCCACATCTCAACCCACATAGGATATACTTCACTCTTCACAAAACATCAATACCGCCGTCCACATACCATCCATACCGCTGTTCACACAAAATCCACACCACAGCTTCAGCGGCCGCCTCCCCGCCACCGGGAGACCCCCCCCCCCCCCCGAGGGTGGTGAGCGAAGCCCACGCTCCCTCCCGACTCACCAGGGTCACCGGCTGGCGGACGGTGGGGCTCAGCGCACTGGCCATGGCGGACGTAGTCGGTGCGCCTGCGGTCCTGCGGCACATGGTACGCACCTGTGGGCCGCTCTCCTGGCGGTGCGAAGCGGCGGCCGATCGCTGCACCTTCAGTGGGTGCCCCTCCCCCCCCCCCCCCCACTGCGGCCTGCCGGGAAATGAGCGGGCGGACGCTCTGGCCGGGGAGGCCTCGGCCCTCCACAGGAGGACGATCCAGCTGACGACCGGACCCTGGTAGGGGCTGAGCTGGCCGGCGGGGCTCTTCCGCGAAATCATGGGGTACCGCCTACCGACGCCCGTCCCCGGTGACGATCGTGACGCTGCGGTCAACGTTCATCAGTTGCGCGCCGGTCACTGGGGACGGGCAAAATCCTATCTACACCGCATCGGACGACGGCCAACAACCACCTGCGCCGGATGCAGCGAGAGGGACTGCCCAGCATCTCGCTGCTTAGTCTGCAGAGAGGGGGCGGACACCCGGGGCACGTGCTCCTGCGGTGCCCGTGACTGGCGGGGCCCCGCCTCTGCCTACTGGGCATTGTGTACCTACTTTTAGCTTGACAAGAGAAATCGCGTTGCTATCTTGTATGATGACGACCCTAGAGTAGCCCTATCGTACTGTACTCTGTACTTTACGAATTAAGTGGAAGTGGTCGGATGAAGTGTGCAATACAATACAACACGATCCACCCGCCGCCGACAGCGAAGAGGTACGCGGACGTCGTCGCGGCCTTGGCCGCGGGCTCAAGGCCGCGGGCTACCTCCGCCAGAAGGAGCCCCTCCGGGGCTATGGCGCGGCCTCGTAGCCGCGCCCAGGAGGAAACACAACAACAACAACAACAACAACAACAACAACATGGCCACTCGTCCGTCACTTCGCACACTGATTGTCCGCACTCACTCGGGGTTATATAGTACAACGTGTCACACTACGCGACGCCGCCGGCCTGGCCGGGCGCGCTCGCTCCGTCCAAGTTCACCGACATCTATAAAGCTACGGCTTACTCGCTGCGGACGGCGGCTCACTCGCTGCGCGGCGGCTCACTCGCTGCGCGGCGGATCACTCCCTACGCGGCGGATCACTCCCTACGCGGCGGGTCACTGGCTGCGGTGGCTGGCGCGCGAGCTGTTGCGCGCCCAGTTGGGGCTGCGCGGCTCAGTGATGGGCATGTCAGACGGCTGGACGCGCACCGGCCGGTAGCGGCGGACCGGCTGCGCATGGTGGACGGCCTCGTGCCACTGGCGGGCCACCTCCTCCTCCCTCTGCTTCTGCCGCTCAGCCTCCTGCTCGTCGGCCAGCAGCTCCGCTTCCCGCTGTTTCTGGCGCTCCTCGAAGCTCTGGCGGCGCGCCGAGCGCTGATTGGTGTGGAACTGCGGGATGCGCGGCGCCGTCGGGCCGCGGGCCGACCGCTGCGTCTGGTACGGCCCGCGGCGGGTCACCGAACACGGCTGGACGTGGAATTCGGCCGCCGCCCGCTTAGCCGCTTCCAGCTTCTTCTGTCTGCGGGCGGCGGCGGCGGCCGCCTGCTGGCCACCAGGCAGCTGGAACGGCTGCGGCCGGGTGGCGGCAGGGGCGCGCCGCTCGGGGACCCCGGCATCAGGGATCAGGGATAGGGTTGGCGCGCATCACGCCGCCCGACTGGTGCTGCTCCTGGACCTTCTTGTGGTGCTCGGCCATGTGCTGTCTGAGCTGCAGGACTGGCGACTGGGGCTTGTTGGCCGGCGGCGCCTGGCGGGCGGGGACGCCCTGAGGAGCGGCCAGGATGACGCACGGGGCCGGCTGGGCGCGGAACTCGGCCGTGGAGGAGTCGGTCGTCTCATCGGCGGCAGGCGTGGCCTTGGGCGCCGTCTTTGTGAGGTGAACGGCTCGACGGCGGTGGCGGGGCGCGCCTGTTTGGCCGGCACAACCACCGTGTGCTCCAGCACGCGGCGGTTCACGGGCCGGGCCCGCACCTGGTGCTGCATGGCCTGCTCCAGCTCAGCCTGCTCCTGCTGCTCCCGGCTGGGGATGTTGTTCATGGTGCGGGTCCGGGTCATCAGCGGCTGCGTGTGGCCGCTGGTCACGTGAGGGGAGGCCGCCTCCGCCGCACCGGCCGGGCGCAATATATTGTTACATAATAAAATAATGCTTTATTAGCCGATACTTTTAGTATTTTGAATTAAATCAACACTTACAATCTCAATCTTCCTTTATGCCACTAAATAATGCAACACAATATTTTAATTCGAATGAGCACAGCCTGCCACGAACGGAGCCACGGGGTCGGTGGGGCCTTTTAACGCAGCGAACCAGCATGGCGCCTGCCCATTGAAATGTAAACAAACAACTGCCCCCCTCTGTCGTCATCACTAACCGGCCAATCAGCGTCCAGGCACACTAGATGCTGATTGGTGCTAGTCGGTTAGGTGGCTCGTGATCAATGCGCTAAACACAGATGATGACTGTCAGTTGTAAACGTTGCTATCGCTTGTCACACTGTTTGCCCATGTTGAAGAGGCGGAATGACCCCCCCTGCCCCCACCCACTCCAAATTGTGTGGCGACGTTCCTGATCCAACAACACCCCCTCTCCCCCACTCTGCCGGCAATGGGTGATGTTCAAAGGATATTGAAATTCAAGATATTCCGGAAATAATGTAAAGATACTTATTTTGGCTGAGAAATACTAAAATTTAGGAATATCATGACATTTTCATTGGATTTGTATACATTTATCACCAGGTAAACATATTTTATATTAATTTAATACCTATCAAGCGAAAAATGACATGGAAATACTGAAATCAGGGTGGGCAACATTTTTTGACTGGGGGGGGGGGGGCAAAACGGCTCACTGGGGGGGGGGGGCATTTGCCCCCCAGTTAACATGTTAAAATAGGCCCTGGATCGCCCCAAAGAAAAGCGGCTGCTATGCATGATTATGCCATTCAGTCTGTACGATTCAGAAAACCACTCGTTGATATTTTTGCTTGCAAGCATACCTTGTGTTGTATTGTGGGTGAAATCTATGAAGAATATTTTGTGTTGCGTGATCATTTATTTGCTTGTGCTTGGGACTATTTTCCTCGCATGTAGAATGTACAAAATGTAAATGTAAAAAGGTAAAAACATTTTTTTTTTCTCGCCCAGTCATCATTTTTGTATTCTAAAGACTTTACCGTTTTGTTTTTGCTTACAAAGAATGGGACGCACAACCAAGTGTAACGAACAAGGTCCATTCTCTTGCTCGGTTCGGCCGGTTCTGATCCTCCGACAACGGCATAAACTTCCCCAAAGCCCAATATTTGTCGCTTCACTTACAAAAATCTGTCATCAACGTTCGCTACCAAGTTACTGAAAAAATAGACCTCTGGGGCGTCTGGGCCCAGGGTCCCTTCAGATCGTCTAGGGGCCTCTCCATCCTTTTCAACGCCCTTCCGACCTGTTCAGTGGTCAGGGACTCATCTGGGATCTGCAAAGCGAAAAGACATGATGTGGAACAGTGGCGTGGGTGAAATACAAAGAGGGCTTACTCTCAGACTGGTTATTGATTCAACTTTTTTTGGAAGGATTCAATCATGATTCATTTTGGAATATGAATGATTCAGTCGCCGTTTGATTCATGGATAACCATTTTGAGAAATGATTCTTTCCGATTAAAAGAATCACATGTTTTGATCAAATCATGTTTGACTCACCATTGAAATAGCATTGCAGTCTTTTTGATTCAATCAGCCTTGTTTCTATGCGGGTTTTGATTCAATCATGATTCATGAATAACAAAATCCGGTGGTGAATCGATTCTTCTTTGATTCAAGGGATTTTGATTGCACGATTCCAATCGATTCAATCAGAGTCAAATCAATAACCAGTCTGATTATTGAAATTAAAAGCGGAGCTTTCGGGTATATTGTAACACCCTGACGAAGGGTGTTACAATATGCACTGCAATATGCAATGCACTGGCTGTTTTGTCGCCCTGCCGACATGCTCAGGGCCAGGGGCCCCTCCGACCTGCCCAGGAGCCCCTCCAGTCTGGCTAGGAACTCATCCGGCATGTTCAAGAGCCCTTCCGCCCGGCCCAGGGACCCTTTCGGTCTAGCCAGGAGCCCCTCCGATCTGCCCAGCGACTCTTCTGGTCGGAATGCGCTGGCTGCTTTGTCGCCCTGCCGACATGCTCCAGGGGCCCTCCGACCTGCCCTGGGGCCCCTCCGTGCTGGCTAGGGGCCAATTGGGCATGTTCCGGAGCCCTTCTGACCCGCCCAGGAGTCCTTTCGGTCTGGTCAGGGGCCCCTCCGATCAGCACAGGTGCCCTTTGAACTTCCCAGGAGCCCTCTGGTCTCTCCAGAGGCCCTCCAGCCTTCTAAGGGGCCCTTTCGACCTGGCAAGGGACTGCGCTGGCTGCTTTGTCGCCTTGCGACATGCTCCGAGGGCCCTCCGACCTACCCTGGGGCCCCTCCGTGCCGACTAGGGGTCCATTCGGCATGTTCAGGGGCCCTTCTGACCCACCTAGGGGCCCTTTCGGTCTGGGCAGGGGCCCCTCTGACCTGCACAGGGGCCCCTCTGATCTGCACAGGGGCCCCTCTGACCTGCACAGGGGCCCCTCTGACCTGCACAGGGGCCCCTCTGACCTGCACAGGGGCCCCTCTGACCTGCACAGGGGCCCCTCTGACCTGCACAGGGGCCCCTCTGACCTGCACAGGGGCCCCTCTGACCTGCACAGGGGCCCCTCTGACCTGCACAGGGGCCCCTCTGACCTGCACAGGGGCCCCTCTGACCTGCACAGGGGCCCCTCTGACCTGCACAGGGGCCCCTCTGACCTGCACAGGGGCCCCTCTGACCTGCACAGGGGCCCCTCTGACCTGCACAGGGGCCCCTCTGACCTGCACAGGGGCCCCTCTGACCTGCACAGGGGCCCCTCTGACCTGCACAGGGGCCCCTCTGACCTGCACAGGGGCCCCTCTGACCTGCACAGGGGCCCCTGACCTGCTCAGGGGCCCCTCTGACCTGCACAGGGGCCCCTCTGACCTGCACAGGGGCCCCTCTGACCTGCACAGGGGCCCCTCTGACCTGCACAGGGGCCCCTCTGACCTGCACAGGGGCCCCTCTGACCTGCACAGGGGCCCCTCTGACCTGCACAGGGGCCCCTCTGACCTGCACAGGGGCCCCTCTGACCTGCACAGGGGCCCCTCTGACCTGCACAGGGGCCCCTCTGACCTGCACAGGGGCCCCTCTGACCTGCACAGGGGCCCCTCTGACCTGCACAGGGGCCCCTCTGACCTGCACAGGGGCCCCTCTGACCTGCACAGGGGCCCCTCTGACCTGCACAGGGGCCCTTTTAACTTCTCAGGGGGCCTCTGGTCTGTCCAGTGGCCCTTATGACCTCGCAAGGGACTGCGCTGGTCGCTTTGTCGCCCTGCCGACATGCCCAGGGGCCTCTGTGCTGGCTATGGGCCCTGCCGACATGCCCAGGGGCCTCTGTGCTGGCTATGGGCCCATTCGATGTATTCAGGGGGCCCTCTGACCCGCCGCTCAGGGGCCCTTTTGGTCTGGCCAGGGCCCCTCTGACATGCACAGGGCTCTTTTGAACGTCCAAGGGGCCCTCTAGTCTTTCAGAGAGGGTCCTGGTGGCCCTAAAGGGCCTCTGAAGTGCTCTAAACTCTAAAGACCACGCTTCGCGTGGTAAAGAGCCCCTGATACCGCGCTTCGCGCGGTCTCGTCGGGCCCTCCTGGCCTCTAGAGGGGGGCACCCGCCGCCCCCTGGCTATGCAGTGCCTTTGATTACGTACAAACAGCAGTTCTCGGTTTACAGGGGGGGGGGGGGGCATTAACACCCATCCTCAGAGTAGTGTTTGCTTTTAACTTTCGAAAAGGAGCGGACTGACGCCGGACAGTTTCAATGCAACCGAAATACGTTAACTTCCTTTCCTTATGCCTTTTCTATAATTCCTAATGCTTATCACGCGGCCAGTGATCATATGGCTTCGCTCCTCGGCTTGGTGTATATTGGTATGACTGAAAGCTTCGGATAAACATTGAACGGTTCAAGTGGCTCTGACCGACAATGCAGCGACATAATTTTCTTTATTATCTTAAATAAAACGACATCTACAGTCGGACAGTCAGTCTCAATACTATGTCAAGGGCCAAATGGTGTTTGGCTTTGTACAGTTGATCACCATCCCTCATTGACACGCAGTCCATGACCATGCGTGACGCAGGGGAGATTGAAATATCACATGCAGGGCAGCTGGTTCTGACCGCCCTACCCTTCACTCTCCCGTCGCTGGCGCTTCAACCCTTCCGCCTTCCCAGCAAGCGGCTCCTGCGCACAGTTTGCCCGCTTTCCGCCTCCATCCGACTCCGACTCCGACTCAGACCCCGACTCCGACTCCGACTCCGACTCTGCTCCAGAATTCCAACCAGCCTCGATCTCGGTGCTCGGCTCCGCCTTTGCCTGCTCGTCGGCAGTCGGACCGGGACCGGCGCCGGCCTCACTCTGGTCTATGTACTCATACAGCGCCACCGCCGGCAGCCGCGCCGGCAGCGGGTCGCACCGGTCTACCCAGGATATCCGTCGCCGGAGGCTACCCTCCAGCTGGCGGCTGGTCACCTGTCTCAGCTGTACCTCAGTCTCCTCCCCGGTCGGCGGCGGCTCCAGCGGGGCCGTCCTCCACCTGCCGCCCCGCAGCACCCTCTCAGAGAAGCGCCCCCGGACCCCAGTGACCTGCCTCGCGCCGGTATCGTCTAGGAGATATGTCAGGATCTGGCCAGGCCTGCTGCTGCCGCCCTCCCACTGCTCCGGTGCGTCTGTGTAGCGACACGAAAGCCCGCGCCAGCGTCGCTCGCGGTTCACCTCATTGTTTACCAGATACGCCGTGTTGCTCGTCTTGACCTTGGGTGGTCGGTTCGGCGCAGGGCCGTGCTGATTTGGGTCCAGCAGAAACCGGATCAGTTGGTCGGCAGGCAGGCCGTTCGGCGGGATCGGCTGGGTGGTGTACTCGGCTGGACGGACGCCGACCGGCAGCGACGCCGGGTCGTCAGCTGTGGGCGTCCCCTGGTCCCCCTCAGACACTTCAGCTGTCTCATCATCCTCCGCCGTCAGCTGCGCACGGCTTGGCTGCGCGTCGGACACCGTCTCGGTCTCGTCACTCTCAGGACAGAACTCGTAGAGCGCCACGGCCGGCGGCGACACGTGCAGCGAGTGGCTGGCGCTGATGAAGGTGAGCCGTCTCGTGCAGCCGGCGGCGCTCCACCACGTGCTTCGAACCCGCTGCACCTCCACAATCGTGTCATTCGGCGTGAGTTTCGGCTCCAGTTCCTTTTTCACAGACTCCCGCACACAGAACCGATCCGCCTTGTTCTTGAACACACGCTCGAAGACGGTCTCATTGAGAAGGTAGGTTTGGGTGACCGTGGAACAGAAGATCCAGCCGTCGTCGGTGTCGAGCGCTGGGCGTTGTTTGGCGCGGAGTTGCTCGGTGTTGTGCTGATTGACCAGGAAGGCGACACTATCCGGGCCGGGGCGCGGCAGATCAGCCGGCTCCAGCGGCGGCGGCTGGTGCCGACTGGAGTCCAGCAGGAGGCGTACGGCCGGCTCCAGCTCCAGGCCGGTCGGCGCCACTGACAAGCCGACCGGTGCCGGCAGCGGCGGCGGCGACGGCGGCGGCAGCACCACCCGCGCCAGCTCCGGGGCCGGCGGGCCCGATTCGCAGGCAGATATAATCGA
Source organism: Chirona hameri (assembly GCA_036785665.1). Lineage (NCBI taxonomy): Eukaryota > Metazoa > Arthropoda > Thecostraca > Balanomorpha > Balanidae > Chirona > Chirona hameri. The sequence goes on from JAXIVJ010013136.1 coordinate 30,301, forward strand.
CTCAGACCACGGGGACAGGCCGCTCCACCTGAGACACGCAGCCACCACACATCAAGACTGGAGGAAAGAACGGAAATAGACGCGGAAACCAGTCATGCTCAACCACACAGCCGCATCCAGCACAATCGACACTTTGGACAAAATAGTCCATTTGGTACACAATGTAAGTTCATTATATCTGGAATGCCCAAGAATACACCATCAGATCACAGAGAGGCTGCTGTATCTGAAATACATTACAAGGACTTAACCCAGACAGCTGATGGGAAACAGCTCACCAACAGAACACAATCATTCAGAGCAACCCGGTGTTACTCCCCTTCAAAATCGCACAAAAACACCTCTGTAGATTACAGTCCTTTACCTGCATCGGATCTCATATACAAACAAGACAGACAGAACAATAGTTTGTACGGCTGGTTATATCCAACTGCACGCATCCCCTTACTGGAAAGCATGAGTGATGCTCTCGGGCGTTGCGCGTCTCGTAGCCGCCCTGAAGCCGGTAAGCAGAGCGCGCGCTGAGGTCGAGCAGCCACCTCCCGGCTCCGGCCGGCGACCGAGCTGTACTCCGTCGGCCATCCGCGCCAGGTTGCCGGCCAGCAGCGCCGCGATCGCCCCCCGCAGCGGATTGCGCGCGGCGCCGCCGGGCGGCAGGCCGATCATAATCAGGCCGGCGTCCACACAGAAGCGGCCGAGCGCCTGACTGGCGCGGTGGTGCTGGCCGTCGACGTAGACCAGCACCGGCCGCGGCACCTGGCACGACGTCAGGTGCGGCTCCAGAGACTCGATGATGTACCTCCGCAGCGCGTCCGGCGTCACGGTACCTGCCACAGTAACGAGTCACAGTAACGCGTCACGGTACCTGCCACAGTAACGCGTCACGGTACCTGCCACAGTAACGCGTCACAGTAACGACTCACGGTACCTGCCACAGTAACGCGTCACGGTACCTTCCACAGTAACGCGTCACGGTACCTGCCACAGTAACGCGTCACGGTGCCTGCCACAGTAACGAGTCACGGTACCTGTCACAGTAACGTATCACGGTACCTGCCACAGTACGCGTCACGGTGCCTGCCACAGTAACGCGTCACGGTACCTGTACCAAACAAAGGCATTCACCAGGTACAATACCTGCACACAGTCACATCACAATATCTGTACCAGACTCAAACGATTGCAACAGCTGCACCAGATGATGGTGTATCTAGATGCTATTTCACATCAACCAGTGCCTGTATACAGGTAACCGGGATGTGTGATCGGACTGAATGACTGAGATGAGAGTTGTGTAGCCTGGCCAGTGTGTCTGGCTACAACAGACCACAGGATGGTGACATCTGTGCTGCCTGACTGCAGGACGCAGGCCACTGCTGACTGCAGGGCGCAGGCTACTGCTGACTGCAGGGCGCTGCTGACTGCAGGGCGCAGGCCACTGCTGACTGCAGGGCAGGCCACTGCTGACTGCAGGGCGTAGGCCGCTGCTGACTGCAGGGAGCAGGCCACTGCTGACTGCAGGGCACAGGCCACTGCTGACTGCAGGGCACAGGCCACTGCTGACTGCAGAGCACAGACCGCTGCTGACTGCAGGGCGCAGGCCACTGCTGACTGCAGGCCACTGCTGACTGCAGGCCACTGACCGTTGCTGGTGGTCTGGTGGAGACAGTCGTCCTGGGACAGCAGGTCACTCCGCACCAGGCCTCCGGACGGCGTCACCATCATCGGTGGCGCGCGCTCGCCGCTCGCAGACACGGCCAGCACGAACGCAGCGTTGTCTCGGCACGCCCTGAGCGCCTCGTTTTCGGAGCGGAGCCCGCGCACGGCCGCGCTGTGCCCGTCCAGGTGGACGTTTATCTCGCCCAGGTAGAGCAGCCGCTCTGGCTCGGCGAACGGTACAGCAGGGTACCGGTTGGCGATGGCGGCGCTCACGGTGCGGTACCAGACGGCGGCCGAGCGGGGCGCGGGGTCGTCCGCCAGCAGCGGCCCGGCGGGACCCGACTGAAGCCGCGTCGACCAGCGACGGCGGAACCCGCGCACCCACCGCTCCAGATCATCGCGGCTGAAACATGCTGCAGACGTCACCAGACAAGAACATACACACAGGCTAACACAATCACAATGAAGGTCTGAAGGATGAAGCAATGACAGAAATGAAGTCTGACGAAGCTAATCAGAATGTCCATACATGTCATAATGTATTTATAAGTACATATTTCCAGGCTCACAGTCATGTGTTATCTACTGTAATTGTTTCTGCACCACATTATTGAAAAATAATCATTGAATGGCATTACCTTATCTTCCCACATGTTGATACTTGCATATTATGAAGCACTTCTTCAAAAAAGTAATCATATGTGATGATGAGCCCATGGGCAGCACACAAATGCAGCCAGTTGACAATATTGCTCTCATCATCAACCAAAGACTGACATAGAGCATTGTCAGATTCTTCACAAGTTCCTGCTGCAATGGAGACCTTAGAGGGCTGCTTTCTTGTTGTGTGCATATTGATCATAACATAGCCTAGGCTGTTTATATAGCATCACAACCTGTAAAATAAAAATAATAAGGCTTCCAGATGTTATACAGAAAATAACATGTAGCTAAAATGTTAGAGGATGGATGTTCATTACAAATTGTTCCTAGTATAAGAAACAAATATTGTCAATTGACCTTTTACTCATCATAAAATGTACAACCTTGAATACATAGGTATTTTAAGTGAATTTTAGGACACCGTCCAATATCCATTTTCAAACTGCAAGAATAAGTTTTTTCAGAATACCAACCTTCACAGGTCATGAAGATTTTGCATTTTCTCATGAGTCATGACTTATGAAGAAAAGGTAAAATGACAATTTATTTTTTCATACAGCAAAATGAAAATGATACCTATAGTACAATGTTCTCAAGTTACCATGTTCAGGTTCAAGTTCTCATGGTTCCTCTGAAAGACACCTAATGATGTTGATAATACTGGTCAACAAAAATAGTAATCTCAAGATTCCAACTTCCAACCCAACACAAACACCATCTGATAATGAGGTAACCTGAGGTGCTGAGCATGAATGACTTATGACAGCAGTTTGAACTTGAACTATGCTGTATTAGATCTGGCTTTGAGAACCAATGCATCCACATATATCTTACTGTGCGGTCAAATTACATTCATAGGACAAACATTTCTAATAATGGGGTATGAAAGGTAGGTAAGGATTATAAGTAGTCGCCCAGGGTATGGAAATGATGTTTTCAAATTGCTTTTTGGTCAAACATTTTTGTCTTGTATCTAATGTTAATAATATAGAACAAAATGTTGAGCCTCTCTGGGTGGGTTCAAAATGGTCATAAGTGCAATTAAATTAAATTAAATATAACCCAAATGATCGGCACTAGACTCTTCTGGCTCGGTGTCGTGGTCTTGGGCTGGCTCAGGGGGGGTCATTCCGCCTCTTCAACATGGGCAAACAGTGTGACAAGCGATAGCAACGTTTACAACTGACAGTCATCATCTGTGTTTAGCGCATTGATCACGAGCCACCTAACCGACTAGCACCAATCAGCATCTAGTGTGCCTGGACGCTGATTGGCCGGTTAGTGATGACGACAGAGGGGGGCAGTTGTTTGTTTACATTTCAATGGGCAGGCGCCATGCTGGTTCGCTGCGTTAAAAGGCCCCACCGACCCCGTGGCTCCGTTCGTGGCAGGCTGTGCTCATTCGAATTAAAATATTGTGTTGCATTATTTAGTGGCATAAAGGAAGATTGAGATTGTAAGTGTTGATTTAATTCAAAATACTAAAAGTATCGGCTAATAAAGCATTATTTTCCCAGAATGCTTCATAAGCATACATTTAACGCTCATAGTGCCTGCCTATCTTGGCACGTCAGCCACATTTATCTTCATACCTAATAATATGATATAACCTGTAGGAAAGTTATCTTATGGTAATTTCAATTAATATCAATTAAAAATGTGTGACGTTTTATCTTCTATAAAATATATCCTGTATAATCAAACTGCTGGTATAATCAAATTATCATTGTCCTTTGACTGTTGCAGATGAATGAGCATAATTTTCAAGTTGAATTTGAAGTGAAATGAGTGCTCAATGAATGCAATTAATGAGGGTTTTTAATTACAGGACATAACAAGATGCCTTTTTGTGCTGTTTGGGGGTGGACACCCTCGGCGGACACCCTCCGCTGGGGCGCCGGCGGCGCAGCGGGCCAACGTGCTCAGGCGCGTCCTGCAGCTGCGCTCGGCAGCCCGTGCCGCCGCCGAGAAAGCGGTCAAACATGAGCAGCAGGCCCTGCTGGACTCGCTCCGCTGCCAGAAGACCGCAACCGGTGCGGACGCTACCCGCCGCCGTGAAGCCGCCCACCAGGCCGCAGCCGTTCCACCTTCACGATGCGTGCCAGGGCGTGGCAGCCGCCACCCGACCGGCCGCCGAGTTCCGCTCCACCGCCCAGATGATCGAGGGCTTCCACCGCAAGACGCCGCCTCGGTTCCACTCGCGGCCCGCCGGCGAGCGAGCGCCCGGCCGGTGCGGCGGAGGCGGCCTCCCCTCACGTGACCAGCGGCCACACGCAGCCGCTGATGACCCGGACCCGCACCATGAACAACATCCCCAGCCGGGAGCAGCAGGAGCAGGCTGAGCTGGAGCAGGCCATGCAGCACCAGGTGCGGGCCCGGCCCGTGAACCGCCGCGTGCTGGAGCACACGGTGGTTGTGCCGGCCAAACAGGCGCGCCCCGCCACCGCCGTCGAGCCGTTCACCTCACAAAGACGGCGCCCAAGGCCACGCCTGCCGCCGATGAGACGACCGACTCCTCCACGGCCGAGTTCCGCGCCCAGCCGGCCCCGTGCGTCATCCTGGCCGCTCCTCAGGGCGTCCCCGCCCGCCAGGCGCCGCCGGCCAACAAGCCCCAGTCGCCAGTCCTGCAGCTCAGACAGCACATGGCCGAGCACCACAAGAAGGTCCAGGAGCAGCACCAGTCGGGCGGCGTGATGCGCGCCAACCCTATCCCTGATCCCTGATGCCGGGGTCCCCGAGCGGCGCGCCCCTGCCGCCACCCGGCCGCAGCCGTTCCAGCTGCCTGGTGGCCAGCAGGCGGCCGCCGCCGCCGCCCGCAGACAGAAGAAGCTGGAAGCGGCTAAGCGGGCGGCGGCCGAATTCCACGTCCAGCCGTGTTCGGTGACCCGCCGCGGGCCGTACCAGACGCAGCGGTCGGCCCGCGGCCCGACGGCGCCGCGCATCCCGCAGTTCCACACCAATCAGCGCTCGGCGCGCCGCCAGAGCTTCGAGGAGCGCCAGAAACAGCGGGAAGCGGAGCTGCTGGCCGACGAGCAGGAGGCTGAGCGGCAGAAGCAGAGGGAGGAGGAGGTGGCCCGCCAGTGGCACGAGGCCGTCCACCATGCGCAGCCGGTCCGCCGCTACCGGCCGGTGCGCGTCCAGCCGTCTGACATGCCCATCACTGAGCCGCGCAGCCCCAACTGGGCGCGCAACAGCTCGCGCGCCAGCCACCGCAGCCAGTGACCCGCCGCGTAGGGAGTGATCCGCCGCGTAGGGAGTGATCCGCCGCGCAGCGAGTGAGCCGCCGCGCAGCGAGTGAGCCGCCGTCCGCAGCGAGTAAGCCGTAGCTTTATAGATGTCGGTGAACTTGGACGGAGCGAGCGCGCCCGGCCAGGCCGGCGGCGTCGCGTAGTGTGACACGTTGTACTATATAACCCCGAGTGAGTGCGGACAATCAGTGTGCGAAGTGACGGACGAGTGGCCATGTTGTTGTTGTTGTTGTTGTTGTTGTTGTGTTTCCTCCTGGGCGCGGCTACGAGGCCGCGCCATAGCCCCGGAGGGGCTCCTTCTGGCGGAGGTAGCCCGCGGCCTTGAGCCCGCGGCCAAGGCCGCGACGACGTCCGCGTCCCTCTTCGCTGTCGGCGGCGGGTGGATCGTATTGTATTGTATTGCACACTTCATCCGACCACTTCCACTTAATTCGTAAAGTACAGAGTACAGTACGATAGGGCTACTCTAGGGTCGTCATCATACAAGATAGCAACGCGATTTCTCTTGTCAAGCTAAAAGTAGGTACACAATGCCCAGTAGGCAGAGGCGGGGCCCCGCCAGTCACGGGCACCGCAGGAGCACGTGCCCCGGGTGTCCGCCCCCTCTCTGCAGACTAAGCAGCGAGATGCTGGGCAGTCCCTCTCGCTGCATCCGGCGCAGGTGGTTGTTGGCCGTCGTCCGATGCGGTGTAGATAGGATTTTGCCCGTCCCCAGTGACCGGCGCGCAACTGATGAACGTTGACCGCAGCGTCACGATCGTCACCGGGGACGGGCGTCGGTAGGCGGTACCCCATGATTTCGCGGAAGAGCCCCGCCGGCCAGCTCAGCCCCTACCAGGGTCCGGTCGTCAGCTGGATCGTCCTCCTGTGGAGGGCCGAGGCCTCCCCGGCCAGAGCGTCCGCCCGCTCATTTCCCGGCAGGCCGCAGTGGGGGGGGGGGGGGGGGGGAGGGGCACCCACTGAAGGTGCAGCGATCGGCCGCCGCTTCGCACCGCCAGGAGAGCGGCCCACAGGTGCGTACCATGTGCCGCAGGACCGCAGGCGCACCGACTACGTCCGCCATGGCCAGTGCGCTGAGCCCCACCGTCCGCCAGCCGGTGACCCTGGTGAGTCGGGAGGGAGCGTGGGCTTCGCTCACCACCCTCGGGGGGGGGGGGGGGGGGGTCTCCCGGTGGCGGGGAGGCGGCCGCTGAAGCTGTGGTGTGGATTTTGTGTGAACAGCGGTATGGATGGTATGTGGACGGCGGTATTGATGTTTTGTGAAGAGTGAAGTATATCCTATGTGGGTTGAGATGTGGACGGTGGTGTGGATGTAGAGTAGCGGTGAGAGCCTTGGCCGGCTGTGAGATCGGGCAAATCACATACAGCGATTTGCCAGAATCCGTCTGGTGAACTTTGCCATCCCATAACATTAACAGTTTTGATCATATTTCAATTTTCTTAATGGCATCAAATGCACCATTTAATTGCTCCTTGAAAGACATCTTAATTGTAACAATCGGCCGCCAAACGAAGTAACAAAGCGTCAAAAAGTGGGAGAGCGAACGCATTAAGCTGAGACTGGCGGCCCGCTGGCCTGCCGAGTGCCCCTCTTCTACGTCACTTTTTTATTTTGATGACGTCACCGCGGCTGCCGGCTGCCAACGGCTGCCAAATATTGCACCTTCCAGTTGTCACCACTTTTTCGGCCGGAGTGTTCTACCTGGTTTATACAGCCTTGGGCTGGCTCCCTTCAATATACCAATATGCCATCTATGGCCTTGCAATATACCCTGGGCTGGCTAGCATCTGAAAGTGCGCCGGCTTCTTGGTAAAAATCACGGTAAATAAAATAGGAACAGGCCTCTTAAAGGTAACTGAATAACTGTAATAACTAGGTAATTCTTGGTAAAAATATTGCTAATGTAAACGGAGGTTTAAATTGGACGGTGTGCTCAAGGCTATAGAACATCAGGGCACTATACACTGAACAACATAGGTCATAGTTTCTCATTCCTACGTCAGCATTTCCTCACTAGGTTCTAGAGTTTATACCACATGTTTTTAGTTTACTCCCAGTACATCAAAATGTATCAATTATTTTCTTACAAAAACAGACAAATGCTGGCGTACTGAATTCAAAGAGTGAAATAATACAAAAATAAATTTCCATTTGATTTGAATTGTTTCAAAATAGTGAGGCAGACATTCAATATTTCAAACATTATAGTTCATACTAAAAAATCAACCATGTTT
>JAXIVJ010013137.1:0-38103 GCA_036785665.1 Chirona hameri
TCAGGCGAGACTGCAGGACCGGTATTGAGGAGCGGCTGCGCACCCAGGGGAGCAGCTCCCTCTACCGCGTCATCCGCCCGCTGATCGCCAGTAAGCGGAGTGACACCGCCCGTCTGCCCTCGGCCACACCGGACGAGATGAATGATTTCTTCGTGAACGTGGGCCCACGCGTGGCGGCCAGCCTAGCTAGCGCCGGGGTGACCCCCGACGTTCAGTGCCGCCTGCCGCGCGTCGGTGCCTGTGGTTTCAGGGGTCACCGGAGTGACGCTAGGTGAGCTGCGGGAGGTAGTGTTCTCCATGAAGCGATCTGGTGCGTGTGGTGCTGATGGCATCTGTATCCGTATCCTTCTCCTCTGTTTTGACGCCATCGGCCCTATCCTACTCCATGTTGTCAATACCTGCCTCATCTCCTGTGATTATCCCGATTCTTGGAAGCACTCCCTGGTCCATCCTATCTATAAATCTGGCGATCCTGACTTAGTTTCAAATTACCGGCCTATTTCCATCATTCCTTCCATGGCCAAAGTTGTCGAGCGCCTGGTGCAGCGGCAACTTTCCTTCTATATGTCCGACAATCACCTTCTATCCTCATCCCAACACGGCTTTCGCCCCCATCACTCTACCGAAACCGCTCTTCTTTCTGTCACTAACCATGTTTTTTCTAACATGGACCGAAGCCGTGTCTCTCTTCTGTGCCTTCTCGACCTCAGTAAATGTTTTGATGTCATTCCTCATTCTCTACTCCTATCCAAACTTCAGCTCCACGGCGTAGACCCGGCCTGGTTTACCTGCTATCTTTCCGGTCATACTCAGTCCATCTGTCTCACTTCTCCTTCCGGTGACAGAGTCGTTTCAAAACCTCTTCCCAACACCATGGGAGTCTTCCAAGGGTCAGTCCTAGGTCCCCTGTTATTCACTATCTTCGCCAACGACCTCAGCCTGCACGCGCCGGACGCTCATGTGACCCAGTACGCTGACGATACCCAAATCCTTATGTCCGACACCAAGCACAACCTTCCTGCACTTATCCTACGCATGGAGTCTACCTTATCTTCCCTAGCATCGTGGTTCCATGCCCACGGACTTAAACTCAACACATCCAAAACGGAAATCCTTCTCCTTGGCACCCGTCAGAACACCCGCGACCTCTCCCCTGTCAGCGTGCGGGTCGGTGGTGAGACCGTGAAGGAGAGCCGGTGCGTTAAGAACCTAGGCGTCACGTTCGACCGTCACCTCAGCTGGGACGCGCACGTTAGTGACGTGGTGCACAAATGCATCGGCCTCCTGATCGGTCTCCGCCACCTGAGGGCCTTCCTCCCGCGGCGCGCCATGCTGTCAGTGGTGCAGGCCTTGGTCATCTCGCGCGTGAGATACTGTCTTCCGGTGTGCGGAAACGGCTCGGTCTCAAACGACGACAGACTTATGAAAGTCGTGAATTTTGCCACCCGAGTCGTGACAGGGCTCCGTAAGTTTGACCACGTGTCTCGCGCGCGGGGTGACCTGGGCCTGCTCACAGCTCATGAGATGTACCATCTTCAGGTGGCCATTCTTGCCCACAAGATGTGTGTACTTGGCGAGCCCACGGAACTCGCTACTCAGTTTGTGACGTACGCTGACTCACGAGCGGGTGATCGTACCACCCGGCAGGACCGGCTGCTGCGGCCGCCCCCGATGAGAACGGCGGCAGGCAAGCGATCGTTTTTATGTCAGGCAACATCTGTGCTCAATGCTATGCCCGGCGACGCGATGCGATTGACGCCAGCAGCATTTAAACGAGCCGCAAAGACGCATGTACGTAATGCGTGACCAGCGAGTCAGTACGCGGAATATGTGACACTTGTAAATATCAGTATGTGTGCGGTGTGCGTGTGCTTGTATGTAAGTACCTTGACTTAATCCATCTGTTCTAACTTCATGACAATGACACGTAATAGCCACGCTTGTTGTGGAGTGTTCAGCTGATGTCAAATAATAACACGTAAATCCTTCGACTTTAAATTCCGCCTGTCAGCAAATATTGCGCGATCGGATATGGTCCATGCAAACAGCTCTGCTTAGCGAAGGGCGCCGACACCATGGTGTCGGCGCGAAACGCATTCAAACGTAAGGTTTGAACCAAATACAAATATGCGCTCAGCTTTAGCTGACAGCACGAGGATATTCACCGTAAGTATCACTCGGTCTGAGGGGCTCTAGGTCTGAGAGAGCCCTTTGTCAGCCTGTGGGCTGACAAAGGGTCCTGATTGTTCCGTTCCTGTTCTGTTCCGTCTGAGGGGCTGCCCTCTGGTCATGTGCAGCCCTCGGGCCAGATGCCGCCCCCTGGTCAAGTGCCACCTTCAAGCCAGGTGCCGCTCTCAAGCCATGTGCCGCCCTCAGGCCAGGTCCCGTCCTCGGGTCACGTACCGCGTTCTGGCGGGGCACCGCCCTCAGGTCAGATGCCGCTACCTAGCCATGTGCCGCCCATGGCCAGGTGACGGCGCCCCTCCTGCCAGTGAGGACACGCCCCTCCGGCCAGCGACGGTGCTTTTGCGGCCAGTGACGGAACCCCCTGTCATAGACGGCGCCCCTCCGGCCAGTGACGGCGTCCCTCCGGCTAATGACGGTGCCCCTCTGGCCAGTGACGGCGCCCCTCTGGCTAGTGACGGCGCCCCTCTGACCAGTGACGGCCCCTCTCCGGCCAGTGACGGCACCCCACCGGCAAATGACGGCGCCCCTCCGGCCAGTGACTGCACCCCTCCAGCCAATGACGGCGCCCCTCCGGCCAGTGACGGCGCCCCACCGGCAAATGACGGCGACCATCCGGCCAGTGACTGCGCCCCTCCAGCCAATGACAGCGCCACGCTGTTCGTTTTTAACACAGTAGGGGATTTAACATACCAATACTTCCTAGGAACTAGAGCGAATCCTTCAGTACTTTATCCTTGCATTTTGCACACAATATGTGTATATTTCGCACGCCAGTTATTTAACTCTTATGAATATGTTGTGCAGTGTGCATCCGCCGTCTCAATAGGATGTTTGTGATCAGATGAGGAGCTGGTGCTCACTGCACCTAGTACGAGGGCTGCATTCCATTAATACGGACAAAACTTTCAGCTTGTGAACTTTCTGTAAATTTTACGCTGCATTTCTGAAGACATGTCTTATAATTTGGATCATGTCCTTGACTTTATGTTTTCACATTTGGAAGTGTATGCATACGCTGCAATGTTTATGACATATGATGTGGTGCAGGTTTGAATGTTTATATAACTTCGTAAATGCACCGGGCTGTATCAGTTGCATTGACCAACACTACGTCGCGTATACTGTCGATCAGTATACTGTCATGGCAACGCCCCGTGTTTGTCGTTGAAACTCGTTGCCTGGCAACGGGGATGCGGCTCGGTGTGTTTTGCGTGACTTCCTGGTGACCACTGTTGCTGGCACAACATTGATTGTTGCTAGCGGCGCGAGGCGCGATCGTCCGCGTAACGCGATGCTGACCCGGTCTGTTGTGCCATCTCCAGGGACGACGCACGCCGAAAACGGAGTAGTCCAGTCGGTTGCGGAGGCGACGGCGGCGGCGCCGACACCGACACCGGTAACCGAGTCTACGGCGGCGGGCCAGCCGGCCCCGCTGGCCAGCCCGGCCGGACGTCTCTCGTACGGCTCGGACGGCTCCGGGGCTCCTACGGCCGCATCCACCCCGCCGCTGACGGCTCCTGTGTCGGCGTCAGACCCGGCAGCACCGCCGGCCGCCGCCGCCAGTCCCGCCACCAGCCCGGCCGCCTTCTCGGCCGCCGTCTCTTCAGCGGCGGCGGCGGCGGCGGCGGCGGCCAGCCAGCCGTCCCCGGCGGCCAGTCCTGCGGTGATGACGGCCAGCCACCCGGCGCCGGCGGCCGTCTCCTCCCCGCCCTTCCTCGTCTCCACACCGCCGGCGCTGGTCTCCACACCGGCAGCGGCGCCCGTGCCGCCCGTACCGACGCCGGCAGCCTCCCCCGCCTTCGCGGCCGCCTCCGTCGCCGCCGCCGCATCGCCGGCAGGTCGGAAGCGGAGCGCGGAGGCTGCAGTGAGTGCAGCGGAGCCGGCGGCGCGGCACCCGCGGCACAGCTCCTCCGAGCGGCAACCGGACGCGCCCGTGCCGCAGCGCACCGTCGAGATGATCGAGTCCTCGCTGCACAAGCTGAAGCGCGAGGTGAAGGCGATCGACCTGCTGGCGAGGCAGAAGGAACGCGAGTGGGACAACCTGCTGCGGCTGCGGCGCGCCAAGGAGGAGACGTTTCAGCGGCTCCGGAGGAAGCGCGAGGTGCTACTGCAGCAACCGGCGGCAGAGGCGGCCATGGCGGCGGCGGTACAGGCACCAGCTGCACTGGCGGCGCCCGTCGCACCGGCACCAGCGCCACGCCCCGCCATCTCCGCCCTGGCCACCGCTGCTCCCACGTATGCCGTCTCATCAGCGATATGGGCGCTAAAACAGCAGCAGGAGCAGCAAAGGCAACACCAACAACAGCTGGCTCAGCAGCAGGAGCAGCAGCGGTTGCAGCAGCAGCAGCGGCTGGCGCAGCAGCAGGCGGCTCCACAGTTCATGCCGCGCGCCTCGGCGGGCCTGTCGCGGCCGCTGCGGCCGGTGCCAGTGCCGTCGTTCGTGGGCGCGGCCGTCAGCTCGGCGGCGCGGCTGTCGCAGCCGGCGCGTGCTGCCGCCTCGGAGCCGCACGAGCCGCAGTACAGGGAGATCCTGGCGCAGGTGGCGCGGCTGAACCAGCGGCTGGCTGGGCCCGGTGACCAGGCGGCCGTGGACGCGGCGGCCGCACACCACACCAACCTGGCCAAGCTGCTGATGGAGAAGAAGAAGCAGATCGAGCCCGCCCTGCTCGAGATGCTGAAGGTAATCACATGCGCCGGTCGAGAGGGCGAGCTGAGTGAGAACAGATGCTGATCAAATGACTGTCGCACGGGATAGAGCGATGGGCAGTCGCTTATGGTTGGTCGTTCCGAGGGTACCTTGGATGGCTGTCGGGACGATCGGTGGGCTGGGTGGGATGTTGTGGCAGCTTTCGCTGTGTGTTTAATAAGCTGTTGCGGTTGTGTGACCTTTTGTTGGTCTGTCGGTGTCTGCTCCGGTCCGGTCCGGTCCGGTCCGGTCCGGTCCGGTCCGGTCCGGTCCGGTCCGGTCCGGTCGGGACAGAACCGGCAGTCGGTGGATAGATTGTCGTGGATGTGGTCAGGCATCTTCCGCCAGCCGGATGCAAGTTCAAATGATACCGACTGCTCTTCCGAGACCCTGTCATCCTATCCGCTTCCGCTGTTTGCGTCGCGCGTGAGGGGACCGTCCGGTCACACAGGATATGTATGGGCTGGCACGGTTAGTCACCACGGCCTTTCGACTAATCAAGTCAACGTCTGCCAACTGTCGGACGTGGACTTGCGATATTTAAGTATCCTATATTTTTAGCCGTCTTTATTTGTATAGCCACTATATGATCTTGGCATTTGCGGTGCCCGTAAGCCTAAATTTTAATCATCACTCGTAGCTCTCTAAGGTCAAATATGGTTATGAACGTTGCATTGAAAGAAAAAAATCGATACCTTCTAGTATTTGACCGCCGACACCGCTTTTGAAATAAGAATCACCGTTATTTAACTAGTTGTTTTTTACCTGGGAGTTGTGATTCAACAAGTTTGACAAGTAGCATGACAAGGGGTAAAATAGTGATCTTACGCATGAAACGCATAAAATAAAATAAATGCGCTGTAGCGTCGAACATCCATGTGGCACGATTCATCAACGGAAACGCGCATAGCTCACGAGCTTGGGCGCTCTGGAACCCAGCAGTTGCGGCGCCTTTAAACCCTTACCATCATCAGCACATCACGAGCTGTGCACAGGATGTGGAACGCGACAACCCGCTCGTCTATCCATTTCGCTCGGCTATCCTCTCCTAGCGCTTGACTGAAGCCGATACGGTTTCAAGATGTCCTTAGTTCCGGCGACATAGCCGTTCTCTATTCTTACTTCGCAGCCGCTCTTCTGAACACCAATGGCAGCGCTCTATGGATGGCGCTGCGCTGTGAGAACCGTCTTGGTTTGCTCTTGAATGATTGTGTGACAGCCTGCCTTCTTCCAGCTGGCGTTGTCTGTGTCCCGTGCCTTCCTCTCCGCCCACTGGATGGGCCTGCTCCTGTGCGCCGTCTGACGCCCTCTGATGCGGTCTGTGACCCCGCCTGTGGTGCCCTCCGATGCCGCTTACGACGCCCTCTGACGCCACCTCTAACGCCGTCTGTCTGTTCGGCAGCCACAAATGGCGGTGCGGCCGTCGGCGAACGGGCCGCTGCTGCGGACGGTGCCGCCGGCTCCCGCAGCACCCCGACCGCCCCCGCCGCCGCCGCCGCCGCCGCCTCCGGCAGCCGCCGCCGATGTGCCTCTGTGTCAGGGCTGCGGACGGCGGCAGGCGCAGTTTGTGTGTGCCGGCTGCGGCCACCAGTGGTACTGCTCCCGCGACTGTCAGGTACGACACTCCCTGCACTCCGCGGCGCCTGACTGGGTCCGGTGATGCTGAGACGCGACTGCTGGCGCTCGATGGGGCTCACTTAGGCTCTCCGAGTCTGGTGCTGCAGCAGCGAGTGGTGTGTAGTTTCCGAGTCTGGTGCTGCAGCAGCGAGTGGTGTGTAGTTTCCGTAGTTTCTCGGTCTCGGTTCCGTAGTTTTGGTGTGTAGTTTCCGTAGTTTCTGTAGTTTCAGATTGTCTCGGTAATGCAGCCTATTGAAAAGATCATCTTCGAGTGGGCTGCATTCTCTGGTCCATGGTTTTGTATCAACTGTGTGCTAGTCATATCGCTGTATGTGTACCATTATGTCAGAACTTTGGGACATGTCTGGTGGTTGGACCTTGGGCACCTGGGCATTGCACCTGGTCCCAAGCTTTTACCAGTATCGTGATCCGCAATGCCTTAGTTCTCATTCCTTGTATCCGCGATTCGCAATACCGTGCATTCGCGACCACGACACGCCGTTCTTAAAACGCCGTTTTTCCGGGATCATGACATTTATTGGATTCCGATCCCGTGAACATGCAGTTTCCGCGGTAAAACCAAGATCACGGCATTTGGTAAAACTGAGCCACAGTCTGCTGTTGACCCAGTCTGAGCCAGTCTGCTATTGACCCAGTCTGACCCAGTCTGAGCCAGTCTGCTGCTGACCCAGTCTGACCCTGTCTGCTGCTGAGCCAGTCTAACCCAGTCTGCTGCTGACCCAGTCTGAGCCAGTCTGCTATTGACCCAGTCTGACCCAGTCTGAGCCAGTCTGCTGCTGACCCAGTCTGACCCTGTCTGCTGCTGAGCCAGTCTAACCCAGTCTGCTGCTGACCCAGTCTGAGCCAGTCTGCTATTGACCCAGTCTGAGCCAGTCTGCTGCTGACCCAGTCTGACCCTGTCTGCTGCTGAGCCAGTCTAACCCAGTCTGCTGCTGACCCAGTCTGAGCCAGTCTGCTATTGACCCAGTCTGAGCCAGTCTGCTGCTGACCCAGTCTGACCCTGTCTGCTGCTGAGCCAGTCTAACCCAGTCTGCTGCTGACCCAGTCTGAGCCAGTCTGCTATTGACCCAGTCTGACCCAGTCTGACTCAGTCTGCTGCTGACCCAGTCTGAGCCAGTCTGCTGCTGATCCAGTCTGACCCAGTCTGCTGCTGACCCGGTCTGACCCTGTCTGCTGCTGACCCGGTCTGACCCAGTCTGCTGCTGACCCAGTCTGACCCAGTCTGCTGCTGATCCAGTCTGACCCAGTCTGATGCTGACCCAGTCTGACCCAGTCTGATGCTGACCCGGTCTGACCCTGTCTGCTGCTGACCCGGTCTGACCCAGTCTGCTGCTGATCCAGTCTGACCCAGTCTGATGCTGACCCGGTCTGACCCTGTCTGCTGCTGACCCGGTCTGACCCAGTCTGCTGCTGACCAGTCTGACCCAGTCTGCTGCCGATCCAGTCTGACCCAGTCTGATGCTGACCCAGTCTAACCCAGTCTGACCCAGTCTGACCCAGTCTGACCGAGTCTGACCCAGTCTGACCCAGTCTGACCCAGTCTGACCCAGTCTGACCCAGTCTGCTGCTGACCCGGTCTGACCCTGTCTGCTGCTGACCCGGTCTGACCCTGTCTGCTGCTGATCCAGTCTGACCCAGTCTGATGCTGACCCAGTCTGACCCAGTCTGATGCTGACCCAGTCTGACCCAGTCTGCTGCTGACCCGGTCTGACCCAGTCTGCTGCTGACCCGGTCTGACCCAGTCTGCTGCTGAGCCAGTCTGACCCAGTCTTGTATTGACGCATTCTGCTGACTCCCGTTGATCCCCGCCCTGACTGGTCCTACTGTACCCTCCCCACAGGTGGAGGCCTGGGACAGCCATGCGGATGACTGTTCCGGCTAGCCCCGGTCGGTGGTGGGGCCCGTTGGGCCGCCTCTGCCTGGCTCACGGAGCGACCTGCGCGGGCCGCCGCTCCACACGGGCACTGCCTTCTGGTGCCTTCTCTCTGCGCCGCGAGAGACGACATCTCAGGGCGGCGGCACGCCACACCGCCCGAATCTCGTGTTCCGCTGCCCCGCGCCTCGCGCCCGTGCCGTCCGTCGCTCTGATAGGGGCGGCAGCTGGCCGGGCGGTGCTCAGAAAGCCGTTGACGCGGCCGGTGACTGCGTGTGTCGGTTATGAAGTGTGAGTTGTGTGATCGAGGTGTGTTTGCTGATGTGTCTCTGCAGTGCCGCGGGCGGGATGTGTCCGTCTGACAGAGCGTACGAAGGTGTCAGCGCGTGTGATAGCGCGCGCCCAATACAGGGCACTGTTCGTATACCGCCTGTGTTTGATGGCGTGCTGTGTGGGGACCGGGGGAAGAGAACGGGGCGGCGCTAGTGGAGCTGGACGCGCGACATGTGGCGCCCCTGGCGGACCCGTGTGGAACTACGGCTGTCAGTCTTAGAAAGCTTACGCTGGAAATGAGCTAGGTGCAATTGGCAATTGTTGAACGTTTCTTGGAGAAATGGATATTAAAGATAAAAGCGGGAGTCAATGCGTCGATGGCGGTGTGACAACGTGATCACTTGGAAAGTTTATGAAGATCCAAAGTTGTCAAATTTGGGTTAAAACCTCCGTCCTGCTTATAAGCGACATGATTGCAAAACGTATGAATCCGCAATAACGTTAGCAACTCGGAAAAGCGTTCAAACAATATATGCAATTTTATAAGCAAGAAAATAGCAGACTGTCTGGAGGTGACTCCGACTGTGTGGTAAATAAATCCAGTTCTACTCTGGGTCTAATGCAACAAAATTGCTGACGCTTGGTGTAACTAACCTCGGGGATACAACATTAGCATAGCAGCCGGAGATTTTAAAAGTCTGCTCTTCGCCCGTAATCAGAGTCAAAGTCAGTTTCCTCATCTCCGAGTCAGTGAAACGCATTGAATTCCGCAGTCATGATGCGGGGTCGTGCCACTTTCTTCGGAGTCTGAACCGGGCTCGGTCAGAGCGGTAATTTCATCAGGAGTCTGATTATAAATCGGATTTATTTTTATGAGGAGTCTGATTTAAAGTCGAAGTCAACTAAAAACAGTTTCACAGCCTTGGTGCATAGTCGTCATTTGACGCACTTCAAGCACTGCCGGCGCTATTTGCCGTAATCGTGGAGCTGGTTCATATTTTCCACTTCCACTTGCGTTGCAACTCTCCGCAATCCATAAAACCCGCTCCAGGATTGTTAAAGGAAATAGTTCACCTTCAACATTAGTTTTAAACTGAGATAGCAGTTTTGTAGCCCGTGTTGGGAAACCCCTATCTGCAAGTTTTCTTGACTGAAAAGACTCTAGCCGAATATATTTGAGTTTTGGCGAAGGAATGCGGTGCTGGCGAAATAATGTACTGGTTCTAGCCCGGGCAGAGGCTATACCATCAGCCAATCAGCTTGCAGCTGGTGCTAGCAAACGAATCGCCGGCCGCCGGTTGGCACATCTCCAATGCGAGTCTATCTTTACGCGACTACTTTCGAATCTGATTGGCTGAACCATTTTTTTTTACATTCGCGTGACGTCAGGACTCTGACTCAGAGAGTATGCATATAGTTTTGATAAACAATAGAAATGTACGGCCTTCTGTCCTGAATCGGCGCGATATAAGGCCATTTTACACAATATAAAAATAAATTGTATTCAAAAATATAATCAAATCGTGTTGGATAAAAAAATTCCAAGGTGAACTATTTCCTTTAATACGGCCTCTACCAATCGGCACTCTGGGTTACCCTTACATAGAACTTCACATAGGCGTACACAGGGGGGGGGGGGGGGGGGGCAAACGTGGCAATCCCCCCCCCCCCTCTGAAGGTCGGTACGTGCCCCTTTGTTCGAAAAAAATGAATGTTTTTTGTTGTTTTTTAAAGAGAAAAATGTGAAAATATGCCCTTTTTAAAATATAGTGGGCCAAATCCGGGCGAGTTTTTTTTTGGTGGGGGTACTTTATGCCCCCTTGCGCAAAAATTGCCCCTTCCTGGAGTACGCTACTGCTTCACATACAGCCGCTCGATAACACCGTCAGAGCTGTCAAAATGTGACGGCTCGGCCTCGCCGTCCACCGCGGACCGTTTTAGTAGAACGAGATCAAACTAAACTCCGACGAATATGCGGTGTCTGTGTTAAACGCGTAGCAACCAACATGAATTTTGTAAAAAGGTATCTGCGAACCTTACACCTTGACACGTCATCCATTACAACTCTTCGTGGCTTTGTGCTATATGCGCTCACTGACGTTCGACGAATTTGTATCACGGATGGCCAATGACGTCACGTATGTACGTCAGCCGACAGACAGCGGAGTCAGCGGCCAGGGGCACATCCAGGGAGGCCATCGGGGCCATACCCTAAACAAAAACACCGAAATCGGCCAAAAACTATAGTGCTTAATGATAATAAAGGAAACCCAAACAACTTTTGAATTAAAGTTTGCTTAAATAAATTTGTAATGCACAAGGAAGCGAAATCTGATTAGTTTCTAGAACTTTGTAAGACTGGGGGCAGGGACGTAGCCAGGGGGCGGGGGTCACGCCCCCCTCCCCCCTCTCTGAGAGCAAACCAGTTTACACTTGATAAAATGTGATTCTGCTGATACCCGACGCCACCCGGTCAACAACTTCTCGCTAACGGAGCGAAATTTGATCCGCCACTGACGTGCCCCTCCCCCCCCCCCCCCCTTGATAGAAATCCTGGCTGTGCCTGGTGGGGATCCCTACAAAAAAAAAACTTGTTTTGCCTGTTCTGGATCTGCCGGCGACCGTCGGCCGTCGGCCGTCATATCGTGTCCGGTGGCCGCCCGTGTCTCTTCCTCTCACGACACACAGCGCGGCGGCGGCGGCGGCAGCGGCGGTGCCGGCTCGCCGGTTATTCAGGGAATGCCAGTGAACCGCGGCGGTGGCGGCAGCGGCGGTGCCGGTGTGGTGCCGACCCGGCCACGTGGCGCCGCCCTGATTCAGCCGGCGGCCGAATGAGTCACGCACGTGCCCCGCGTCTCGCTCTGTGTGTAACATGTGTGACAGGACCGGTGCCGCTGTCCGGCAGGCAGGGGCGCAGCCAGACCTTCAGAAAGGGGGCAAGACCCTGGGAGACGTCCCCCACCCCCACAAAAATACCCCTGGATATGAAAAACTCTACGGGATTTCGGCCACTTTATTTTGTGAGGCCCCCTTTTTAACAATTTTTCTTCGTCTCCTTTTGATTAGCTGGATTGGACCAGGACCCTCAGTAGGCATTGTACTACTGAGCGCATTACTAGTTTGTATTGTTACGTACAGGAGATAAAACCTATCTTAGCTGACAACAGGTGGGGTCGGCTTTTGAGTGTGGGGGGCGGCTGAAATGACGAAAAATATACCCCATTTGTATACGTGTATTTAAGCCTTTGCAGCATTTTGTTATGTGGATTTTCATGTTATAGTAGGGTAGGTACTTGTTAGTTAGCGCCGCGAAGCGGCGTGAAATTTGTACGGGTTTGCCTGATAAAACCCAGCAATCTAGGCGGTGGGCCTTGTAGAGGATAATAAGCTAAAAATGCTATTCATTCAATTCAGCGTTATGACGAACCGATGACGATGACGATGGCTTCGTTATGACGATGGCCACTGATGTGACGCCGCGAAGCGGCATGACAATTTTAATTTTAAGTCCTGGAAAACGAAATGTTAATATTGGAACCAGACCGTGACTCGTGAGTGGAGCCAAGATAGGCAACTTCTTTTCCTGGTTGCACATCTCGGTATGATGACAAATATTGAAATGAAAGTAGTTTTGCATATACCTATGCCTCGGATCGTAAATCACGATGATTGGTGGCAGTCAGCGCTTATACATATGTACCGAACTGTAACAAACAACTGGTGACAGTGCCAATGGTTTGAAAGCAGCAAGAGGCAAAACGACTTTTCCGCGCAAAACCTAGTTCCTGTGGATCTGGAGGAGCCTGGGGGGAGATGGCCCTGGCCTGTTCCCACTATTAGCTCTTCGGTCCAGCAAATTGGGCACCGCTAGAGCAGCTTTCGGGTGCCGATCTCATCGTCTTTGCGTTCGCGTCGCATTTTTCGGAACTCGGCAGACTACCTAAACATGCCTGTTTGAAACTTGAAAGTGAATATTGTATGAAGGGAATGGGCACCGGGGCCAGCAATTACCGCCAAAGAGGGCCTCTGCCAGACACTTAATGAAATTCATTTTCCCATTTTCCAAATTTGTATAAGCAATTGCGAAACTTGTGTCATGCCGCGAAGGGGCACGACATTTTCCAGTTGTTTACATAGATAGCTGGATTTTGAATGCTGCAAAGGTAATTTTTACAATAAATTGTTAATTGTCCCAGCAAAAACTGTGTGTGGGTGGGGTGGGGTGGGGGGGGGGGGGGGGGGGGTCGACCCCCCCGCCTTCTAAGAGTGAGTGGAGGGAGTCTGCCCAGACCCCCCTCCCCCCCCCCCCCCCCCCCGACCCTTCCGTCGGCGACGCCCCTGGCTGACAAATATTGCAGCACACACTCTCCTGAGAGGAACCCCCCCCCCCGAATTCAAAAAACGCAGCAGACTTAACAAATCACAAATTTTATACCCAAGAAAATATTGCAGCAGGTGGGTCAGAATACAGCCCATTACCGCTCATTATGACCGCGGCGACCACGGCTAGCAGGCGCTTCAGTATAGCAGGCGCTCCAGGCGACGGCTAGCAACCCCTGGGCAGGCTCGAGGGCCCCGTGCACATACTCAATAGCCCTCTGGATAAGCTCGAGAGGCCCCTGAACAGAGTAAATGGCCCCTTGGCAAGCCGAGAGGCCCCTGCACAGACTTTAATAGCCCCTGGGCAGGTTCGAGAGGCCCCTGAACAGGATCAATGGACCATTGGGAAAGCTCGAGAGGCCCCTGAACAGACTCTAATGACCCCTAGGCAGGTTCAAGAGGTCCTTGCACAGACTCAATGGCCCCTGGGCAAGCTCGAGAGGCCCCTGTGCAGGTTCGAGAGGCCCCTGAACAGACTCAATGGGCCCCTGGGCAAGCTCGAGAGGCATCTGGGCAGGCTCTAATGGCCCCTGGGCAGGTTCGAGAGGCCCCTGAACAGACTCGATGGCCCCCTGATAAAACTATAATGGGCCCCTGGGCAGGTTCGAGAGGCCCCAAAACAGACTACAATGACCCCTGGGCAGGCTCGAGAGGACCTTGAACATACTCAATGGGCCCCTGGACATGCTCGAGAGGCCACTGGGCAGGTTTGTTGGGCCGTGTGTGGGCTCAATTGGACCCTGGACAAGTGGACATGCTCTAGAGGCCCCTAGGCAGGTTTGTGGGGTCCCTGAGTGGGCCTAGTGTGCCCCAGGGCATGCTCGAAAGGTCCCTGGGCATGTTTGTGTGCCCTTAAGTGGGCTCAATGGGCCCCTGGACATGCTCGAGAGGCCCCTGGACAGTTGTGTGGGCCCCTGGGCCCTGAGTGGGCTCAATGGGCCCCTGGACATGCCCAAGAGGCTCCCTGGGCTGGCTTCGAAAGCCCTTCAGTGTCTCTGAGGGCCCAATTACCTGGTTTGAGGGCTCCTCTATGGCTTTTTGAAAGCCATTTAGCTAATGCAAATGGTATCTTGGCCAATCTTGGTGGGGCCCCTTGTGACCCGTAGGGGGGGGGGGATTGCCCCCCTCCCTGGCTGCGCCTCTGCAGGCAGGCAGGGGTGGAGGGCTGCCCGCTGATGTGGCGCGGTACGGGATCTGATCACCAGTGCAGCTGGTCACCGCCCCGGCTGCACAGTGCACAAGGCACAGGCAAAAAAACAGAGAAACCGACGCCAGGGCTCTGCAGTTGCCCCGATTGCGTCTTGATGGACGTGCAAGGGGTTTAGCTTGGCAGACAAGCAGCGAGCAGAGAGGGTTTCAGGATGGTAGACAGTACAGTGAGAGTTTCAGACAGGCAGACAAAATGGGTGTCTGTATTCGCTCGATCGATCTTTCGCAAATAACTATTTTGTCAACATCAATTTACTTTTTACCTGGAAATGCTTTATTGTAAACATCCGACATAATTGCATTATTTAGAGTCAGCATTTAATCAATTGGAAGGTTCGCACTCTATCGTGCCCTAATATTTTTTCTCTCTCATAAATCATTAAATAATCAATTTAATTATTTATGCAAAATTTCTTTTCATTTTTTGAATTTTGAAGAATAAAAAAATGCAAACTTGCCAATTGCCATTTATCACGATGATCGTGATAAATGGCAATTGGCAAGTACCTATGTCACATATCGGTGCGTATTTGACAGGTGGATAGATTACGTCACAGGTCCTCTGAAGTGGCGCACGCAGTATTCCATTTCGGGGGGGGGGGGGGGGGGGGGGAGGGTGGTCAGAGCGCTAAGAGCGGGCCCCTTGTGTGCGGGCTCCCAACCGTTTTTTTTTTAAAGAAAACTTAGCGGATTTCGGTCACTTGTTCTTGAGCGGGCTCCCTACAGCATGGGATCTGAGCCATAATAATTGTGTTGTCAATGTCGTGTAAGGTGATTGCCACTGGCGGATCCATCCTCCCAATATGGGGGGGGGAGCTAATTTCACTGGAGCCTTCCGGGCCCCAGGGGCCTCCATATGACCAAAAAGGTACCCCATTTTCCCCTTTGCGACTTGGGTTATTTTTTTCTCGCTATGCTATTATTTCGTGTAAGGACGAGTCAATTAAGTGCAAAAATAAAATTGATGGACATTTGCCTCCAAATATCTCATTTTTTTCTCCTTTTACATGCTATTTTATATACAAATTAGTTATTCGCTTATACCGTTTGACTGAATAAAGCTAGAAGGGCACGGTAAACGTCATGTTGTTGTTATCATCAGGACGTGTTGAATGCTGTGAAGCATGACTTCTTTCTGACATTTGATGACCTTGATATAAGGTCAAGGTCACGGCGCAAGGTCATCTTTTTCAAATTTGACCTATACGGCGATGTTATATAGCTTTGAACGTGTCTTGAAGATTGGAATTCATTGGAATTAAAATAATTGCGCGATCGTTGATGATTATAAAGCTAAGTGAGACATTTTCGGTCTTTCTTTACACCGAGAAGGAAGTTATGAAGTTACTATTCGACATTCAAATTAAAATGAATTAAAAAGTTCCCATTAACGATCAGGCGTTATTTAAGCACAGTCGAATTCCTCGCAACAATACAAGTTTCAATATATATATATATATATAACATCGCCACATAGGGAGGGGCTCCGCCACAGGGGAGACGGGGGACGTGTCCCCCCAACATTTTCGGATTTTAACATTACGCCTATGGGCGTTGCATGGAAAGAATTGACTTCAGAATGCCTCCGTCCGCCCCCCCCCCCTCAACTTGCGGAAGGTGGCGGCGCCCTTGCACATAGGCCACAGTTGGAAACCTAACCTTGAACCTTGACATTCACCTTAGGTGAAGGTCATCAAATGCTAGAAAGAGGTCATACTGCATATAATTCAACGCGTCTTGACGAAAATAACAAAATGGTGTCCATTTTACCTTTTTATCTTTATTCAGTCAAAAGTTATTGGGGAATAACATCTGTCGCAAAAAGAACATAAAATGATTTTTTTTTGCATATTTAAAGACAAATAACCATCAATTTTATTTATCCTGTTTGAAGGACACTTCTTTAAACGTAACAAGAATAAACTCAAAATAGGAAATACATTTGGCTTGGGTATCCAAAAAAGATGTAAAATAATAACAAGAATACTAACTTTGAAATTTAAGGTCAAGGTCATCAAATGTCAGAAAGAGGTCATGCTGCAGAGCGTTCAACTCGTCTTGATGAGAACAGCAAAATGACGTTTACCGCACCATTCTAGTTTTATTCGGTCAAAAGTTATTAGCGAATAACATATTTAAAAAATATAAAATAGCATGTAAAATGACCAGATTTGAGATATTTGAAGGCAAATATCCCTCAATTTGATTTTTGCACTTAATTGACACGTCCCTACACGTAAGAAAAGCATAACAAAAAATTAGAAACACGTTTGAGAAAAGGTATTAAAAAAATGTACAATTTCGAAAACGTCCTAAATTTTGACATTTTCGAAAATGAAAAATCAACATCACCATGTTATAAAACAGCTCCTTGCCATTCTAATGACATATAATACATCTATATTGCTTCATAAATTATCCACCATATGGACTGACAAAGATTCACCTGCATCGTAACCTTATACAAATGTCCGAGGCAATATCTCCTGAACCACTGCTTGCATTGCAATTCAACTTTCACAGCTCACTTTAGCGCCCCAGGTTATCCCATATACCAATTTTGGCCATAATCAGTGACATGACGGTGCCATTTTGGACTTTGTTTTGGTCGATTTGTCGTGTACAGCTGCAAAAAGAACATTGGGAGTTTTTAACTGAGCCTAATTACCCTACTTAATACTAGTAGACGTATTCCACACAACATAGGTACCTATGTAAGGAAATTCACTCACGCGCTCCTCTGCCACCCAGCAGGCAGCAGGAGACAAAAGGCTGCGACGCGCGCTGCGTGTAAAATTATAACTTACGTTGGTTGTGAATCACTCCAAAATAGCGTCAGACGCGCTACTTTCCCTATCCCTACTGCTACCAAAATGCTACCAAATAGAGGAGGAAACACGAATGAGGCAAAAAATACATATTTATTTCGCAATAAGTTATTTTTATTCGCAGGCAGTACCAACTTTAATCGCCAGTTTCAGCGGATTTTGGGGGTGGGGATAATATCTATTGCCGCCCCTGTCGAGCTTGGAATGTGTGTGTGGGGGGGGGGGGGGGGGGGGTTGACCCCTGTCGCCCCCTTTGGATCCGCCAGTGATTCCATACAACATAGGTACCTATACAAGGAAATTCACTCCCGCGCTCCTCTGCCATCCAGCAGGCAGCAGGAGACCAAAGGCTGTGACACGCGCTACGTGTAAAATTATAACTTACCTTGGTTGTGAATCACTCCAAAATAGTGCCAGACGCGCCACTTTCCCTATCCCTACTGCTACCAAAATGCTACCAAATAGAAGAAACACGAACTAAGCAAAAACAAGATTTCTTTCTTTCGCAAGAAGTTATTTATTCGCAGGCAGTACCCATTTTTAATCGCCAGTTTCAGCGAATTTAGAGGGGGCTAATTTCTATTGCCGCCCCTGTCGAGCTTGGGATGGGGGGCTTTTGCCCCTGCCGCCCCCCCCCCCTGGATCCGCCAGTGGTGACTGCGTGTGCTACTGTGACAAATAGTCAGCAGAACGAAAAGCGAAACAGACAAAAAGTATAATGCAACAATGTCGACACGTCTAAAACACTAAAATGATTATTTTATGGCCCACTTTTCCCCTCTCTCACCGCCCATTGCGATGGTCGCCGGCGCGGCGGTCTCCGCCAAGTGGTCGCCGATGTCGTTAACAAGACAGCTTTTCTCGACCTCTGGCTGCCTCGACCGGGAATTTGACCATGTTCGAGCGGGCCTGTTTTAATATTGGCTCTCGGTTCGCAGAAAACAGCCCCTGGCATGAGAGGGCCCTCATTAGGACGGCCCCGGCATGCCACATTTTTTTTCAGGATCGGGCCTGATCAAGACCGGCTCCCTGCCATGCCAGGAATGGGCCCGTAATATCAATAATTTGACAGAACCGAGCTGAGGGCTCTACGCATGACCGGGCCCCTGATACACGCCTTAGGCAGCACCGGGCCCTGCCTCGATAGGGCCTGACCAAGACCGGGCCCCTACCAGAAACGGGCCCGTATCAATAATGTGCAAGGACTGGGCCCTGTTGTGACCGGGCCCTCGTCCTGACCAGGCCCCATATCACGCCTCTGCCAGCACCGGGCCCCTGCCTCGATCATGTCCCTACCAGGAACTGGCTCCTGGAAGGGGCCCGTATCAAATATTGTCACAAATCGGGCCCTGTTGTGTGGACCCTCGTACTGACTGGGCTCCATATCTTTTTCAGCACCGGGCCCCTGCCTCGATCGGACCTGACCAAGACCGGGCCCCTACCAGAAAGGGGCACGTATCGATAATATGCAAGGACCGGGTCCTGTTGTGACCGGGCCCTCGTCCTGACCGGGCCCCATGCCACGCCTTTGCCAGCACCGGGCCCCTGCCTCGATCGGGCCCGACCAAGACCGGGCCCCTACCAGAAACGGCCCGCATCAAGAATATGCAAGGACCGGGCCCCATATCACTCCTTTGCCAGCACCGGGCCCCTGCCTTGACTAGGCCTCACCAAGACTGGGCCCCTGCCAGGTATGGGCCAGAATACGGGTCCCGTTGATGCGGGCCCCTCATAAATTTCGGGGGTCAGCTGACCCCTTTGACCCCCCACCTGCGTTTGACCTGCGTGCGCTACTGGTCCTCTGTCTGTAGTCGGCGCATCTTAGGACAAATAAAGCATGTCAGCGATCAGATCTGCCCAACTACCCCTTCCGTCTCGGGAGGGGTGGCAAACCACTCCGGGTTTAGACCGACGGCAGCCATCATGGCGAAGATCACCACAACGAATGGCACTAACGTGAAATAGACACTTCACTATCCCCAACGAGAAAGCGTCTGTCGAGTCGGTTGACGAGTTTAAACGATTGATGGTCATTGGCCAGATACATGGTAGTCTGACCTCACTGGGCGTGGGCGCGGTCTTTACAGTGTGACTGATCGGCCCCGCGCAGCGGCGGATCCAGGGAAATAGTCGGCCGGCCTGTGTATTGCGGAACAGCATTCGGTAAGACATGCTGTTCCGCATTGCACAATTATTGATCCATACTGTTCCGCACTACACACAAGTGCCTTTTGTTCAAATTGTGAATGTTTCTGAAAGACGAACCCATACATAACTCACTCGAATTAAACGTCCCTCTGAGCATTAACCCAGTTCCTCTGGCAACATTCACTTAAATATTGCTCGGTAAAAAAGCAGGAATGCAGACAAATTCACAGCCGAAAAAGTGAATATTAGCCTATTATTGGCTAACGTTGGATGAAATCGGGGAATTATCCCTGTTGCCGGGCTGGCCCTCAGAGTGGGCCCGCTGCCGCTGCGCGCGCCGCATGCATGCATGCAGAGAGGCACGGCAACCGCCAACCGGGACCGTGCACCCACAGATCCAAAACGGCAACACAAGTCAGTTTGAGGAGTCGAATCCCAGAAAAGGGGTAAAATAAAACATCAGATTTGGCTTCCTTAGGCAATACAAAATATATTTATTGGTAAAAGTGATATATTTTTCTTGCGTTACGCAATGTATACAACTTCGGTTGATTTCAGTCTTGGGGGGGGGGGGGGGGCATGGCCCGATGCCCCCTCCCTGGCTGCGCCCATGGTGGCGTGCCTAGTGTGACTCAGCGTCGACCGTCATATCGCACCACAGCATACACAGCCACAGTCACCGCCAGACCGGCTTGTCGGACTAGAGGTGCAATATTTCGATACCAAGGTGTCGATATAGTAGCTTTTTACATGACTGGTACTGACAACATATGTCTTTATACATGCTGTTTATATGTGCGGCCCATGACCTACTACGTTGCCAGAAAGGATTTGAATGAGGTGGCATCGTGCAATATGCAGTTATTTTCTGAGGTGCGGAATATCGCACCTCTAGTGCAGAACGCGCCGGACTTGTATGTCAGAGCCGCAGTGGAGGCGGCCAGCCCAGTAACCATTTATGGTGTTCTGTCGCCGCCCCGAGGTCAGACAGATGGGCACGAGCTGGCACCTCCGTCAAGGGCAGGCACGTAGCCGAGGGGGGGGGGGGGGGGGGCGGCGCCCCCCCCCCCCCCCCCCCCCTGGAGGCCAGGGTCCTTTTCGGCGCGCTGCGCGCGCCGAAAAGGGCAGAAGAGACCGCGAGAAGCGCGTTATCATAGGCTGTTTAAAGGGATATTGCCACCTCGCAGGCCAATATGGAGTTTGTTGTGTATCGGTAGATTAAGCGTGTCCGATTTCACCTGCAAAATTTGGTTCCCGAAACTCCCCCCATTAGATAAAAAAAAAATACATTTGCACCACTCATGATTGGCACACATTCGTAAAATTGGAATCGCTTCATCACTATTTTGTCCAGGGGCCCCTGGACAGACCAGAGGGCCCCTATGAAGTTCAAAGGGCCCCTGTGCAGGTCAGAGGGGCTCTTACCAGACCGAAAGGGACCCTGGGTGGGTCAGAAGGGTCCCTGAACATGCCGAATGGGCCCCTAGTCAGCACGGAGAGGCCCCAGGGCAGGTCGGAAGGCCCTCTGAGCATGTTGGCAAGGCGACAAAGCAGCCAGCGCAGTCCGACCAGCAAGTCGCTGGGCAGATCGGAGGGGCTCGTGGGCAAGTCAGAGGCCCGGGCCCCTGGCTAGACCGAAAGGGTCCCTGGGCCGGTCAGAATGGCCCTTGAACATGCCGGATGAGTTCCTAGCCAGACTGGAGGGGCCCCTGGGCAGGTCAGAGGGGCCCCTGAGCATTTCGACAGGAAGACAAAGCAGCCAGTGCAGTCCCTGGCCAGGTCGGAAGGACCTCTGCACAGGCCGAATGGGCCCATTGACACACAAGAGCGGCTTCGTGGAAGGTCAGAGGGGTACCTGGTCAGACCGGAAGGGCCCAAAGCACGTAGATATCCCAGATGAAGACTAAATACAAAGAGGACTTACTCCACAATAGAAATATTAAAATTGGAGCTTTCGGGTATATTGTAACACCTTCCGTCAGCGATTAAGAGGCATTCGGTAACAGTTCATTGCTCGTCTTAACCTCCGATTTTAATATTTGTCTTGTGGAGTAAGTCTTCTTTGTATTTAATATATATCACCCACTCGACATCATGTCTTTTCGCGGATCCAAGATGAGTCCCTGATCATGTCGGAAGAGCGTTGAAAGGGTCGGAAGGGCCCCTAGACGATCTGAAGGGACCTTGAGCCTTTCAACAGTAAGAATGCAGTTGTCCAGGGAATACAACTCGGAGGGTCAAAATTTTCACGCCGCTCCACGGCGCAATTTAACTACAAATTCAATTATATGCGGCTTTAAAACCAAATCGTGCCGTTTCTCAGCGCATTTGTGTGTTATGTTGCTACTTTCCTATATACTTGAGCAAAATAGTTCGCTTTAGGACTTTTTTACCGCACTTTTAAGCGCACAATAATTTTGTTTAGAGGTCCGCACCATAGGCAATGCGACGCATTGATGAAAATGCATATCCAGGGCATTTCAGAGTTCCAGGTCTTGAGACTAAATAATATTCGAAGTTGGTATAGCTGATTCCAAATTGGTGTCACTGGTACCAAAGTTGATATGGCAGTTTGCTCACTCCAGCTCCAAAAAGTTGGTATGGCCTATTCCAAGGCTGTATAAACCAGGTAGAACACTCCGGCCGAAAAGTGGTGACAAACACTAATTTAATAGCCGCGACCCCGGAGTCGCTGTGACGTAGAATGCGGGGGACGCGGCCGGCCGGCCGCCGTACACAGCATTAGTGCGCGCGTACCTGAAGCTTAGATCGCGCTTAGTTTCTTTGTTTACCGGTCTATTGCAAAACTTAGAGTATGTAATATGTCACAAATCAACCGCTCTGCCGGAGGCCGCTGAAAAATGCAATCAGACCAATATTTGCTGTTATATGTGCGCAGAGTTCAACGATTAGGTAGGGCCGACGTCCGACCGACCGCCGCTCGAAACGATGATAAGTGTATTTTGATGCCATTACCCGGGGTGGAAAATGCGAATGTATCGCAATGAATTGCCTAGGGAGACATAAAGCCTCATCAAATATATTGTATTTGTTTGGCATTGTTATTCCTTCTCGTGACATAGTACAGGCGCGGATCCAAGATTTCAGTCAGGGGGGCGCGGATCCAAGATTTCAGCCAGGGGGCGCGGATCCAAGATTTCGACCACATACAAAACGTTGCGCCCTACGCGCGCTTGGCGGGCGCGACATGGGCGCGACCCGGGCTCGGGGGGGGGAGGGAGGGAGGGAGGGAGGGAGGGAGGGAGGGAGGGAGGGAGGGAGGGAGGGAGGGAGGGAGGGAGGGAGGGGGGGGGGGGGGGGGGGAGGAGGGCTTGGGCTCCCTAGCGACCCCTATACTTTTCTTATAGCTGAATCTTTGGAAAATTTATGAAATGGTATAGGATCTGATCGTTATCTTAATCAACTTTTTGACATGTCAGTCGTTGCTGCACCCCGACGGCGCAAAAAGGCATGTCCTGTAACTCATAAGTCTCATTATTATAATTGATTGTAAAGTCATTACTAGACACATGTGACAATGGCCCAGGGCACCGATGTGCCCCCAGCCAGCCTGAGGGGCTTTCTAAGGCCGACAGATGGCCCTCAGTCGGCCTGAGGGGGACCCTCGGTAGGCCATTAGGGGGCCTTCAGAAGGCCCGAGACTTCAACATAGGCCTGTACGACGTTTTTTTGCGACCATTTAGCGGCCATGCAAAATATAGTGTCCTAGATCCGAGGAGATACCATTTCGCAGCATTTTTTTTAGGGGGGCTTTGGCCGTGGGAGGGGGCCCTTTTACCGAGGGGGCCCCAAGAAGCCCCTGCATCCGAAAATACGATCCGCCGCCACTGGTACTACTCAGAATGGTGTCTCAAACCCTAAGTAATACCGATGTCAGTCACATTGGTATGGATTTTCTAGTCTGTTTATATAAGGTGACACAATCTATGGGTTTACGTCCTTGAAAAATACTCAAATATAGCTAACCTACTCCTACAGCCTAATATGTCGACAATTTTCGCAGATGTTCTCAGCAAAGAACGCACAAATTGGGGTGTAAATGTTAAGCGTATGAGGCATTCTGGGAAAATATTGTCATGTCGATCGATACAATTATTATTTCCACTTTCATATACACCTTTAAATATTGTCTTACGCTTCATAAAACTAAGTAAATGCATACAAATACACACGTACACACGCCCGTACATTGCCAGCGAACCAATATGGCGAACCCGTTGAAATGTAAACAAATTATTCTCCCCCGGTTTCACGTCATCACAACCTGACCAATCACCGTCGAGCTTGCTCAAGACTGATTGGTCAATACTAGCTGATAGCCAAATATAGCTTATGAGCAGATCCGATAAACACGGCCAAGATGCTGGAAGCTGCTTGCGGTTGTCACACTTTTTACCAATGTTGAATGAGCGGAATACACCCCCTGGCCCATGCCATACCTGTCATACTGCATTCTCCATCCATGTAACGTGCGTTTGCATCCGTTTTGTTTGGCCCTTTCAACACTTGGGAAGGGGACCCTTTCAACGCTGGGGAAGGGGGCCCTTTCGAGGCGCCCCCCTCCCTCCCCCCCCC
The DNA here is from genome assembly GCA_036785665.1 of Chirona hameri. Taxonomy (NCBI): domain Eukaryota; kingdom Metazoa; phylum Arthropoda; class Thecostraca; order Balanomorpha; family Balanidae; genus Chirona; species Chirona hameri. Next base: position 23,819 of record JAXIVJ010013137.1, read on the forward strand.
CCCCTGGACGAAATCCTGGCTACGTGCCTGGTCAAGGGCAGTACCTGGTGATATCAGACCAGCGAGGCAATGAATTACATTTATCCTCGTCCCATAGCCCCGACCAACGCTGGCTCGTTTAAATATGGACTTTATTTGACATTATCGTGAGCAATGCTTACGAGTTATCGGCTAGCAAATCCTATAAACGCAAACGGTTTAGCTGACTGACAGACGGCTCAAAATTGTCTGATAACTGCAGCTAACACCGAGTTTTACGCAGTGGCGGATCCAGGGGGGGGGGGGGCGTAGGGGCTGAATGAAGCCCCCTGCCTTAGAAAACGGCGCCATTTTTGTATAGGATTGCCCGGCGCCGAAGGCGCCGTAGCGTTTTCGGGAGGCCGCCAGGGCGCCCTTGCGTCTACCAACAGCATCGTAGCACTCTTGGAAGGCACCCTGGCACCCTCAGAAGACATCTTGCCGCCCTCACAACGCATTATGCCGCCCTCGGAAGGTACATCGCCGCCCTCGGAAGGCATTATGCCGCCCTCGAAAGGCACCATGTCGCCCCCGTCACCGAGGAAATATGCCGCCCTCAGGCCTGAAGCCCCCTGCCTTAGAAAATCCTGGATCCGCCCCTGGACTTTTACGTGTATACGAAACAGCAGCATAATGTTGATAGTTGATACACAAGACTGGAGGAGTTTATTCGAAGTCATGTTTATTAGGTTTTAGCGAACGGTTCAGAGCTTTTCTTGTCGTCACACTTTAAAGGGATTATACGGGTTTCGTTCCTGAAAGTAAAAACACTCTTTTGCAGTTGTATGAGCTTTAAACACGTTTAAGACATATATATATACCAGGGACCTCAATGCTCATTTAGTCCATTATTTCAGCAATTATCAGCGTTAAAACTTGGGCGTTTTTCGAGACTAGTATCAGATGAGTACTTGATCGGCACTACTGTCCACCACTTTTATCTTAAAGGGAAATAATGACCTTTAGATTTTGTTAGCAACAATTTCTTAGGCTACCGTTATGGTTTTAAAATTATTTTATTTAAATTTAAGAATTAAATAAAATTATTCCCAAATTCAAAGCTGTAAGTTTGGAAATAAATAAAAAACAAGTACCTTGTGTACTTCATGAAGGTCATTGACAAATTCGTCCTTCCCTACCATTGTTTATATCGAGTGCGGCATTTTTGGAGGCTCTGTGACGTTTCCGATCAAACTGAGCGCTGCTCGGACACACGCTAGTAGCGCTTTCGTTCTCCATGGCAACCAGGCGTCAGCCAATCAAAATCCAGAAAGGGAATACGTTCTGGCTTTTCATTGGCTCACGCCTGGCTGCCATGGAGAACGAAAGCGCTACTAGCGCTACTAGCGTGCGTTCGAGCAGCGCTCTGATCCGTGAAGCAATCCGTGAAGCATCCGTGATGCATGACTGACTATCAGTATAAGTCATGAATAACAACAACATGCAAACTATACCAACTCGAATAAAATAAGGGCGGAATGAATTGAACCCCAGGCAAGCTAGTATTCGCAAAGCACTCGGCACTCCGCCACAATAGCAAAAGGTGAGGGAAATGCATATTGGATACAATATTATTACGTCATAAGTTTCTGAAGTGTCAACTACTATGAACTACAGTGATAAAATACCTTTAATAATTATTAACAAGAAAATTCAAACTTAAAAACAATAATTTTAGTAAGTCTTTAATTAGCTTTCAACTCAAAATCAGATATATTTTGCAATGCTACACAAGAATGGCACCAGTGACGTCATTATCAAAGCCTGCTACGGGACTTGGGTATACTAATCAGGAACAACTCGCCACAATGGTGAAGTACGCCGAGAAGCATGACAATGACTTTGTAAACAAATCGCCGACGCTAAATAGGTCGCCGTCGATGTGCATCGATGAGCTTCCGATTTAATTGCCAGTTTTGTGTTATTGTTTGTTAGTTTTTTGGGGAAAAATTATTATTTTTCATGATAATATAAAGCATAGTGTTATATACAGCCACAGACAAATTATACAATACTCCTAATGTTGAAAACAAATGAATCGATTTTCAAAAATTGAGGGTCGCAACCACTAACTATGCCGCCGTTGATATGCATCGATGAGCTTCCGATTCTATTGCCACTTTTTCCAATCGCTGTTAGTTTTAGAAGATCGCCGGGCATATAATCACAAAAAGCAGAACGCACAATATATTTTCCACTCCATTGCGTAAAAAAACAATACGGGAAAAGCCCGCAGTTTGATGAGGACCAAAAAGTACTTGCAAGTACCGGTCGTTAAAAGTGTGGAACGCTTATCAACTTTAACTTGAAATATCTTTCGGTAGGAAAGTTTGCATGCAAAATGTGATGAATTTACAATATATTTTGGTCTCGTCTGGCGATTTCAAGTGCTACCTCCATTTTTGTGGAGAAAGGTCATTATTTCCCTTTAAGATCAATTTTAGAGTTTTGAATTATCTGCAAGTCCTACACTGGATCACAACATTATTATGCACTTCAAAGCTGACGAGACTTTGTATTACTACACACTGTTCGTTGAGGTTTTGTGTTGTTGTGGTTTTCTTATCTCCGGCCTTTAGCGTTGAGAGTTTGGTGGTGGCGTATTAATTTTTTGGCATGAAAATTCATGAAAAATATAGAATTTTATGGAAAACTAGGTAACTGCTTGTGTCGTTGGAACAAAAGAAGTTTATTTTCTTTCAAATATTGCTTATTTTACCGGAAATATGCCATAAGTGAGGTATTTTTATTAGCATAAAAGAGATGACTGGCTCTGCCTCAGCCGGTCCTGCAGAAAATACGCGGTGGCATCACCGCGCACTTTGGAACGTCCTTACGTGCAGAAGAGGTCATTTCCAGAAAAATGTGGCTACTGTAGGACTTCTACCACCTTTATAAGTACGTTTTACTATGCAACTCAATTATTCTGGAAAAAAAACCGTATAATCCCTTTAACGGGACTATCCCACCTTAACATTATATTTGAGTTGAGATAGCCATTTTGATGGCTTGGCATGGAAATTAAGTATGGTAGCAGTTAAAACAACCACAATGATCTAATCAAAAAGATATTCGACTTTGATTTTGACATCTGTAAAAAATAAGGCCCATGTGTATTTGAATAGGGCCTCCAAACCGACAGCGTCGTCTCTTTACCCAACTGGTAATGATAGTCAACTTGTTTTAAGGTGAACCTTGGAGATATTTACTACGTTTCAATGGTTTGGTGGTTGGTTTGTTTTGTATTCAAACCGCCAGCATTGTCTCGAAATAACTGTGCCCATACTTTGGCAGCGTAAAGGATTTATGTGTAGCTCTAGAGCTCAATGACGTCATCAACCCAAATATTACAACTTAACTTTTTATTAAATTGTGCACGGTTTGCGAGAAACAAATGTCATAATCGTGTTCGGCAACAATTACTTCATATTATGCACCACAAGCGGCGTACATTTGACAACTTTTGGGAAGGTGACACAGTCCCTTTAAAGGAAATAGTTCACCTTCAACATGGGTTTTGAACTGAAATAGCAGTTTTGTAGCCCGTGTTGAGAAATCCTTATCTGGAACTTTTATTGGCTGAAAAGACTCTTCAGCCGAAGATATTTGACTTTTTGGCGAAGGAATACGGCGCATATATGATGTACCGTTCCGTCTGAAAGTGCCAGCACTGCCATGGAGCATGCGCAGACCAATAATGCACACCATAACATTAATAATTTACGACCTTCTGTCCTGAATTGGCGCGATGTAGGAGCATTTTTGGAAATAAAAAAAGAAACTGTATTAAAAAATATAATAAAATCGTGTTCTGAAAAATTTCCCGAAGGTGAACTATTTCCTTTAAAGGAGAGTGTGATAAATACACAGCAATAACTAATGAACGGTACCAGCCGCACTTTGGGACATAAACTGCAAACGGCTTGTTTAACCCGCGCACTGCAGGGGCTTTGCGCCGAACACGAACTGCAGGGAGGTTGATTTGCGCCCCCCCCTCCCGTGAGATCTCGAAAACTAAGCTACGTAGCGCCAAGCGGAAAACGTCATTTGATAGCTTGATACAAGTTCTATCGAAAGTATTTCAGTATTGTTTTAGGTCAGGTCAAAATTGAGGTCACCAGAGGTCATCAAAGGTCATTTTTTTCATTTTTCCCCTTTTTTAGGACATCGCTCCAGAAATTCCCATATATCTCAGAAACCATGCTCGTTAGAAACAAACGGTAAAAAGCAAACGCCAGCCAGTGAAATGTTCAATCGACAAAGTGTCTTCAAAATTGATCTCAGGTCAATATTTGAGGGTCTAGACTCCAGAGGTCAAAAAAGGGGAAAATGTATTTTTTTTTTGCAAAAACTTTTTACTTAATCAAAATAACGGAAAACTGTTCAAGCCATTGTGTTTATCTCGTCAAGGCGTTTCGAATGATATACATAGTGACCTTGTTAAGTCAACTTACAAATTTGACCTCAGGTCAAGGTCAAGTGGTGACCCAATTAGGGCATGTTGCATATGGGAAGACGTGTCTCCACGAGACAAACACATTGCTGTCTGTTTTATTTCTCTATCTGCATTATGTCGGGAGTTATTGACAAAAAAGTGATGGTGACCTCGCATGACCTCAAATGACCCCATAGGGGTCACTGAACAAAAATTACACTTGGGTCATCAAGAATATCCTATAATAACATGATCCAGAAGTAATTGGACTAATATCATGCATATCCTTGAAATAGGAAGCATTTGTATATTTCCCCATTGACATATTATGGGGAGGTTACGAAATTGACCTGACCTTAGGTCACTGATATCGAAATTCCGAGATACACGAATTGTAATTACCGATGCCCTCATGACATACTGTAAGTTTCAAACTGATCAGTAGTAAGAAACTCTGGCTTTGGCGCAACTGCAAACATTTTTGGAGATGGGGTCACTTGACCTGGTCTGGTAACCGGACCTGAGATGACCCGAGGTTATTTTTTCTTCAAAGTTTGCGCAATTGATGTCCTAACAGGTGTGCCAAAACCCGGCGGCGCTGCGCGCCGCCGTTTTTGCGCTATCTGCGAAAAACCTGAGGGGGGGTGGGCGGAAATCAACCCCCCTGCAGTGCGTGGGTACGCCTTGATACCATTAACGCCTTGACGCCTGACGTACCACTAACGCCTTGATAAATAGAAGCTGGAGTCTGGAACCCCGTGCCTTTATATCGAAATGTTCCTCGACTAAATGTATAGTTAATGTACCAAAGTTAATTGAAGCTGATACACGCGACCCCGGTTAGTGCCTAGCCTAAGCGTGTCTCAATTTCCTGTAGTTAACGCCGTCACGTGTTCCGCCAACATTCAAGTCACGCCACACCCCATAAATATAATGTACCTACTTCCTACACTTTCCTCCCTCCGGCTCCGTCGCGATCAGGGCCGGTGTCACCAGGACTCGGAGATTAGTCACGTTTCACTCATTCCATTTTAAGTATAAGATTTTGCATTTAGGAACGTTGCATGTAAAGAACGGCCTTTGATGATTGCATCTCCTTGACATAACGAACGTATTCGGCATCAGCAAAACACGCCAGTCGTGACATCCCACGCCCACCCCTATCCCTCCCTTCGTCACGCTTACATCCCTACCCCCCAGTTCGCTGTACCTGGCCGCGCCTATGCCAAGTCAGCACCCAGCCAGCGGCGGGGGAGGGGGGAGGAGGCGGCCACCGCCCCACGCCTTCTCCACCAATCAGCGCCCAGCACTGAGACGATAAAGGCTGGCTGGCTTCCCCCGGCCCTCCACTCAGCTCAATTCGCTGCTCGGGGAACAGATCAGCCGTCCGTAAGGCTTCGTAACACTGCCTTTGGCGGTTTGTCTACACCTCCGGTGAACTTCAAACTCTCAACATGGTGAGTTTTGCTGCTTTTTCTTAATATTAATGTCAGTTAATATTTAACGTTATATGTTTTATATTTATGTTAATATTTTTTTAAAATAGAATTATCAGTTTGAATCAAGTACGTTATCTCTGTTCAGCCGGTTATGTATGCATACATTCGAAATAATGTTACGTACGAACTTCATGATTTTCCCTCGTGCGTTAAATTGCGCACGTAGTGTGATGGTCGATACGTTTTCGTACCGTCGATGATTTCAATGGTAATGTGTATGCACCCAGCTCTTGAGCCCGACGTTACTTCCGCTCATAACTAAGGAACAAACGGCCGGTTGGCACCGGCAATCGTTTGACACATGCACGTTTGCGTCGTGACATTAAACTCCTGGCGTTTGTCAGCGGCAATGAAATAACCGTCCACCACGGCAATCCCACGTGGACTGGGCGTGGCTGATTTATGGCTGGCGCAGAAAATCATGTGACGATAGCTGTTTTTGCATTTGAAGTCAATCATCGGCGTGGTTCACAATTAGCATATTAAGGTTGGAGCGTTGCCAGTAATTTAATTAACTTAGCATGCATGCTATGGATTATGTTAAATGACACCAAAACATGTGTTATGTTCAAATATTTTCCGAACGACAGCCGTAACAGCTGTACGATACGGATAGCGTACATACCTACATATCTCGAAAGTCATAAACAATCTTTAATAGCTTTACAAATCCTTACAATCGTAATGGCTTTGGAAAACATCCTTATGGGGCTGAGCTGTGAGGCTCCAATTTCCAACCCTCTTATATCGCCACTGCAACTGGTAACAGGCAAAGGCTGGAGGACAAATACATACTTTCAAGTCTGCAAAACCGGGTCTTTCCGTGCCGTGCAGACTCATACTTTTTATATTCCGATAGCTGCAAACTGGATCCGACCAGTCCTGGTTTGGTCTGCGCAGAGTTTTTACCGTATACAGGAGGGTGCAAAGTCGAGCAGCGGCGGCGCCAGCCTGGTGTCGGGGCGGCAAAAAATCCTCACAAAAACGGCAGCGGTGACGAATTATCTTCAAATTATCCACCCCACCGCCTTACTCAACCCGTTTTGCTGATATCAGCCGGAGCTGTCAAGTACACATCCTTTGCGCGGGGGGCTGGAGGCGCTTCTTTGCGCGGTGTGGCTGGAGGCGCCTCTTTGCGCGGTGTGGCTGGAGGCGCTTCTTTGCGCGGTGTGGCTGGAGGCGCCTCTTTGCGCGGTGTGGCTATAGGCGCCTCTTTGCGCGGTGTGGCTGGAGGCGCCTCTTTGCGCGGTGTGGCTATAGGCGCCTCTTTGCGCGGTGTGGCTATAGGCGCCTCTTTGCGCGGTGTGGCTATAGGCGCCTCTTTGCGCGGTGTGGCTGGAGGCGCCTCTTTGCGCGGTGTGGCTGGAGGCGCCTCTTTGCGCGGTGTGGCTGGAGGCGCCTCTTTGCGCGGTGTGGCTATAGGCGCCTCTTTGCGCGGTGTGGCTGGAGGCGCCTCTGGACTATGTCGCAATGGCGGCCGGCTGCTGCTGAGACGGCGTCTGTCTCACCCCGTCGCCGCTCTCGGCTGTCACTCCGGATGTGACTCACCCCTCCCTCCCCCTCCGCTGAGGAGCGAGGAAGGGAGGGGGGGGGGGGGGGGGGGGGGGGAGCGAGGTGGGTGACCTCGCTCCCCCCCCTCCCGGCCGGCTGTGCCGTGTCCGATCCGCCGGCTGGCGATCTGCCCAGCGTAGACAGGAGATTCCGGGTAGACGCACCTCCCGCGAGGTGCCCCGTGAACCAAGTACGAACCAAGCAAGCGCACCGCCAATGATGAAATAAATGTCTTACGAGGAAAATTATTGGGATTATCACTTGTCATGACACGAAAGTGAAATGATCGGTAAAATAAGCGGTTTATTTGTCATTATAGGGCATGGTTTGCATCAGCGATATGATTTAGCACCATCAGCTCTAGCAGGTACCTTATATGTCTGTAAACTTTCGGCTATAGATCGTTCGTTGCAAAGCCGCCTAAACGTTCTGAAAACCCGACATTGGCTGAGCCTCCGCTTCAGCAGAAACCAACGGCCGCAGAACACGTGTGCCCACTTATTTCCCGGATTTCCCGGATGTAACGGATTTTGTGCGGATTTTGATTGTATGTAATCCCGTTCTAAAGCAACGAACTAAGAGTCGTGCATGCACATTTTACTTCGATTTTTATAATATTCAAAGAAATTTATGTCCAAGAGAAATATGACGAAGCGTGGATTCGGCATGGTGTCAAGGTACCAGCTTGCAGGGGCGCAGCCAGTACCTTCAGAAGGGAGGGGGGGGGGGGGGGGGGGGGGGGGGGCAAGCCCCTGGGAGAGGCCCCCACTCCCAAAAATACCCCTGGATATGAAAAACTCTACGGATTTCGGCCACTTTATTTTGTGAGGCCCCCTTTTAACCATTTTTTTACGTCTACTTTTAATGAGCTGGATTGGACCAGGACCCTCAGTAGGCATTGTACTGAGCGCATTACTAATTTGTACTGTTACGTACAGGGGAGAAAACCTATCTTACCTGACAACAGGTGGGGGTCGGCTTTTGAGTAATTGAGTTGAGAGGGCGGCTAAAATGACGAAAAAAAATTACCCACATTTTGATACGTGTATTTAAACCTTTGCAGCATTTTGTTGTATGTGGATATTCATGTTATAGTAGGTAGGTGTGCACTTGTTAGTTAGCGCTGCGAAGCGGCGCGAAATTTTTACGTTTTGCCTGATAAAACCAATAAATATAGGCGGTGGGCTAGCAACCCCTGGGCAGGCTCGAGGGCCCCGTTCACAGACTCAATGGCCCTTTGGATAAGCTGAATAGAGGATAATAAGCTAAAAATGCTATTTATTCAATTCAGCGTTATGACGAACCGATGACGATGACGATGGCTTCGTTATGACGATGACTACCGATGTGACGCCGCGAAGCGGCGTGACAATTTAATTTTAGGTCCTGGAAAACGAAATGTTAATATTGGAACCAGACCGTGAGGTGAGATGACTTGGGGAGATGGTCCTGGCCTGTTTCCACTATTATCTCTTCGGTCCAGCAAATTGTGCACCGCTGGAGCAGCTTCCGGGTGCCGATCTCCTCGTCTTTGCGTTCGCGTCGCCTTTTTCGGAACTCTGCAAACTAGCTAAACATGTAGCCTGCTTGAAACTTAAAAGTGAATATTTTATTAAGCGAATAGACCCTGGGGCCAGCAATTACCGCCAAGGAGAGCCTCTGCCAGACACTTAATGCAATTATTTTTCCCATTTTCCAAATTTGTATAAGCAATTGCGAAACTAGTGTCATGCCGCGAAGTGGCGCGAATTTGTCCAGTTTGACACTAGATAGCTGGATTTTGACTGCACTGCAAAGGCAATGTTTACGATAAATTGTTAATTTTTCCCGAAAAAGGTGTGTGTGTGTGTGGGCGGGGGGGGGGGGGGTCGACCCTCCCCGCCTTCTAAAAGTTGGGTGAGTTTGCCCAGACCCCCCCCCCCCCGACACTCCCGTCGGCGACGCCCCTGGCTGACGAATATTGCAGCACTCTCCTGAGCGATTTTTTTCAAAAAATATTTTGCACTACCATCATCCCCCCCCCCCATTCAAAAAGGCATCAGACTTATCAAATTACCATTTTTACCCAATACAACATTGCACCAGGTGGGTCAGAGTACAGCACATTACCGCTCATGATGACCGCGCCGACCACGGCTAGCAGGCGCTCCAGCTACAGCAGGCGCTCCAGGCGACGGCTAGCAACCCCAGGCTCGAGGGCCCCGTTCACAGACTCAATGGCCCTCTGGATAAGCTCGTGAGGGCCCTGAACAGACTCAATGGCCCCTTGGCAAGCCGATAGGCCCCTGAGTAGACTCTAATAGCCCCGTGGCAGGTTCGAGAGCTCCCTGAACAGACTATAATGGCCCCTAGGCAGGTTCAAGAGGCCCTTGCACAGACTCAATGGGCCCCTGAGCAAGCTTGAGAGGCCTCTGGGCAGGTTCGAGGCCTCTGAACAGACTCAATGGGCCCCTCGGGAAGCTCGAGAGGCATCTGGGCAGGCTCTAATGGCCCCTGGGCAGGTTCGAGAGGCCCCTGAGCAGACTCGATGGGCCTCTGTGGAAACTATAATGGGCCCCTGGGCAGGTTCAAGATGCCCCATCACAGACTAATGGCCCCTGGCCAGGCTCGAGAGGCCCCTGAACATACTCAATGGGCCCCTGGACATGCTTGCGAGGCCACTGGGCAGGTTTGTTGGGCCGTGGGTGGGCTCAATTGGCCCCTGGACAAGTGGACATGCTCTAGAGGCCCCTGGGCAGGTTTTTGGGGCCCCTGGGTGGGCTCAATGGGCCCCAGGGCATGCTCGAAAGGTCCCTGGGCATGTTTGTTGCGCCATTAAGTGGGCTCAGTGGGCCCCTGGACATGCTCGAGGCCCCTGGACAGTTTTTTTGGCCGCTCCATGGGCTCCATGGGCCCCTGGGCATGTCCAAGAGGCCCCCTGGGCCGGCTTCGAAACCATTCAGTGTCTCTGATGGCCCTTGACATGCACCAGAGTGACCCTTGCCTGGTCTGAGGGCTCCTCTGTGACTTTTTGAAAGCCATTTAGCTAATGCAAATGGCATCTGGGCCAATCTCGGCGGGGCCCCCTGTGACCCGTAAGGGGGGGGGGGATTGCCCCCTTGCCCCCCCCCCCCCTGGCTGCGCCCGTCAGCTTGGCACGGTCACTAGTTAAAAACTATGCTATGTCTGCCTGTCACTGACGGCCTTTATCTCCTTTTTCAGCGCGAATGCATCTCCATCCATGTGGGCCAGGCCGGTGTCCAGATGGGCAACGCCTGCTGGGAGCTGTACTGCCTCGAGCACGGCATCCAGCCGGACGGCAAGGTGCCCGCTGACAAGACCATGGGAGTCAGCGATGACTCCTTCAGCACTTTCTTCGCCGAGACCGGCGCCGGCAAGCACGTGCCTCGTGCCGTGATGGTGGACCTGGAGCCGAGCGTGGTGGACGAAGTGCGCACGGGCGCCTACCGCCAGCTCTTCCACCCGGAGCAGCTCATCTCCGGTAAGGAGGATGCCGCCAACAACTACGCCCGCGGCCACTACACCATCGGCAAGGAGATCGTCGACCAGGTGTTGGACCGCATCAGGAAGCTGGCCGACCAGTGCACTGGCCTGCAGGGCTTCCTCATCTTCCACTCGTTCGGCGGCGGCACCGGCTCCGGCTTCACCTCGCTGCTGATGGAGCGGCTCAGCGTCGACTACGGCAAGAAGTCCAAGCTGGAGTTCACCCGGCGCCGCAGGTGGCCACGGCCGTGGTGGAGCCGTACAACTCCATCCTGACCACGCACACAACCCTGGAGCACTCGGACTGCGCCTTCATGGTCGACAACGAGGCCATCTACGATATCTGCCGCCGTAACCTCGACATCGAGCGCCCGTCCTACGCCAACCTCAACCGCATGATCGGCCAGATCGTCTCCTCCATCACGGCCTCGCTGCGCTTCGACGGCGCCCTGAACGTTGACCTGACCGAGTTCCAGACCAACCTGGTGCCGTACCCGCGTATCCACTTCCCGCTGGTCACCTACGCTCCTGTCATCTCGGCCGAGAAGTCGCAGCACGAGCAGATGTCCGTGGGCGAGATCACCAACGCCTGCTTCGAGCCGGCCAACCAGATGGTTAAATGCGACCCGCGCCACGGCAAGTACATGGCCTGCTGCATGCTGTACCGTGGTGACGTCGTCCCCAAGGACGTCAACGCCGCCATCGCCACCATCAAGACCAAGCGCAGCATCCAGTTCGTCGACTGGTGTCCGACTGGCTTCAAGGTGGGCATCAACTACCAGCCGCCGACCGTGGTGCCCGGTGGCGACCTGGCCAAGGTGCAGCGCGCCGTCTGCATGCTGTCCAACACCACCGCCATCGCCGAGGCCTGGGCTCGCCTGGACCACAAGTTCGACCTGATGTACGCCAAGCGTGCCTTCGTGCACTGGTACGTCGGTGAGGGCATGGAGGAGGCGAGTTCTCCGAGGCTCGCGAGGATCTGGCCGCCCTCGAGAAGGACTACGAGGAGGTCGGCATCGACTCTGCCGATGCCGAGGATGAGGGCGAGGAGTACTAAACTCACTGCAATGAGAAGAAGACAAGGCAAACATGGCTGGAGAAGCTGGCGAGAGGCCGGGTCAGGTAACCAGCCCGACACCCGCGTCTTCGAACCATCGCTCGTGATTTTCGTCTGTATGGAGTCGGGGACCAATCTGACTTTGTGGAACGAATCGGTTGAAACGCTCTCTGGTTTAGCTAAAATACAAAATATCAACATGAACAACGTGCCTTTTAGTTGTTTAATCGAATGCCACGACGAAGCTTGTTGTGAGCAATGGTATCGAATGAAACTATTATTGATGATAACTGATCAAAAATCAAAAGCAACCTTTAATCTTCCCAAGCCCCTTCAAATCTGTCCCATTGTGACAGCGACTTAGTAAAACAAAAATCCAGAAAGATGACAAATAACAAAGACCATTTTCACGCTGGGATTATTTTAGCAACGAATATTGGTAACTACGAATATTCACGAATATTAGCAACGAATATTAACGAATATTGACGAGCAACGAATATTAACGGATAATATTTCGGAGTTGGAGGAGTTTTTGGGCGCCTCAACTGCTCGGGTCATTGGCGACGGATAATATTTCGGAAGTAAAAACACCAACGAAACGGACGCATACGATTCTTTTTCGCTTGTATGATGCTTCTCAACGTTGTTCCCGGTCCGGCGTAACATTCCATTCCAGCCCGGATTAACGTCCCGCCACCGTCAGGAGTAACTCTCCGTCGTCAATACAGCGCATGTTTTCACCACCAGCTGCCTGCAGTGGCAGCGGTAGCGGCGGAGCGGGCATTGGCCCATAGCAGGACGGTTGCACAGAGCCGAGCACCACGTCTGCACTCTGCGGTGTCGGCTTACCACTGTGCCGGTCCGGCCCGGCGGCCAGGGAAAGGGTCGAATACCCGGAAAGGATGGCAGGGACAACCAGCCTACCTGAGAGGAAAATTTAAATTTCAAAAATGTGAAGCTGTCAGAAAGCCGTTCAGGTTAAATTTTCTTTCCCCTCAAATACGGGTTTGGAATATATTGTGCTGATTTAAGAATTCCGAAGCCAAGGCTTTAATACTCCATTTCTATTTTGATTACACCGTGGGCAAAATTTCTGTCGCAGCCTCAATCATCGAGCCCAACACTTTCCATCTGAGATGAGCCCATTCCACGCAGGCACAAAGCCATGACAATACCTCCACCCCGGCGGGCGTCAGGTCTGTATAGCCCCAGCGGCTCCGGCCTCCGTTCCAGCGGCGTCTGCGTGACCGACCGCCGACGGACCGTGACCGGAAGTCGGCCATTTCCGCCGTGTACCGCCGCCGACCGTTCCCAGGAGCGGCGCCGGACGGAGCTGCCGTCACTACCGGCCACCGAACCGCCCGGTTGACCGGCTCGGACAGACGACTGGAGTCGACAGTTTTGCGCTGTACAGTATAGATCTACAGCCCTCTAGACCCGACCGTGTATTTGAAAAGTCACGGTGACCGTAGAGAGATGTCTCAAATATGATGATAGTCCACGCAGCAAACAACTACAAAACACGTCTGAATACGATCAGAATATCAGCCATGAATATTTACAACACATTTAATAAAGTCCTCGTCCAAATTCAATAAAACTTGTAAAACATACCAATATAGGCATAGCGTTGAGATTGCCTTTCCTTTTTGGGTTAATTAAGGCCGCAATACACACAGAAAACACCAGTTCTCCTCAAACCACTTACCACAAATAAGCCCATGAACTCCAAAGAATTCTGACAATGCGGACATGTGGCTCATTTAGCTCAATGGTGACAGCTCTACAGGTGCCCCTCATATCATGATATCGGATGCCAAGATTGCCAGACAAACGCGGATGCGACCTGGCCGAACGGTAGACGCCGGTCGCTAAGTGCCCTCATTATTCACCACCACTGGCGGGGTATCGGTAGATCGCACAGCTCAGGCAACGGCGGCCGGGGTCCGCAATTATCCAGGGAGGATCGTGACGGGGCGAAATGACGGTCATTGTGGACCGATCACCGTGCGACTCAAGGGCGGATCCAGGGCGGGGGGCGAACGGGCCATGCCACCCCCCCCCCCAAAGCCTGTCCAAGGGGGGCCAAGCTATGTTTGCCCCCTCTCCCCCCCCTCCCCAAGACGTGAAGTCTAATACATGCTATATTTGCGTTTTTAGAACGGTACTAGGCATCCCAAAATTGCAGCAGTCAAAATCCAGCTAGCCACAGTCAAAAACTGTAAAATTTCGCGCCGCT
>JAXIVJ010013138.1:0-35000 GCA_036785665.1 Chirona hameri
AGAGAGAGAGAGAGAGAGAGAGAGAGAGAGAGAGAGAGAGAGAGAGAGAGAGAGAGAGAGAGAGATATGTGGAGGGAGAGCGGGTGAATACAAGAGAGCCTCTATTTAAAGCTCTTCGACAGCATAAGTAACAACTCCAATTATTACCACCCAATATTTCTTTCTCTGGCTGAGCGGGTATCGGCACAAGACCGTTGTGTGTACTCCTAGCGTACAGTACACTGTAGACAGTACTCCTCTATAAGTGGACCACGTATACCGACAATGCGGAGCGCGCGCCGTCAAACACTGGACCGCAGTCGACCGTTCACGTTTTTACCGGAATATTAATACCATCTCCCTCATCACAAATTATGTTTTTGCCTGTCTGCTTGCGAGGTTGTGCGAGATAAAAACTGCAATAAAGAAGTTTTATGTGCTGCAGTGCGCCCATGGATTGCCAGTGGTTGTTTTTGCCGTCGACGGCCGTTTTTTATGTGCGGCGGCACTGCAACGCAGTCGGTATTTACGTGCCTGCGTGACGGGACAGAGTGTCGGAGGAGGGAGAGTATCGGAGGAGGGAGAGTATCGGAGGAGGGGAGAGCGTCGGAGGAGGGAGAGTATCGGAGGAGGGGAGAGTATCGGAGGAAGGGCAGAGTGCTGGAGGAGACATATCCGCCAAAGCAATGAGAGAGCTGTACAGTGAAGGAATAGTCATATTTGCGAGGCGAATTTGTCAATGTCATTTCCCGACTACCACTGATCTTGAAATTATCCTTTATTTAAGCAGATAATTAAGAATATCAGTACACATAACTGCCAACTATCGCTTAACTGGAAACAAGTAACACAGTAATGATGAAGAATACCAATAGAAAAGTAACGATATGCAGGGTATTTTTAAACGCTCATCTTGGGATGAACGGCGATGGCTAATGTTACATATTTCCAGTAACAACAGGCTCAGACCAATGTTTATCCGTACGCTGGTACGTAATCACATCTCCATTGATGCACACAAATACGACAAGCTGCGAACGACTTTAGAGGCTTAGAATAGGCATTGTATCGAGCGGACTGGCCGGATAAATCGCTTTGCGTTGCGATGCCCCAGACGGAAGCTGCAAAAACCACCGCTCCGCAGAATCGCTCCGTTTTTCTGCGGACAGTCTGCTGACACGATGAATGGCGCTGACGAAACGAGAGCCGAGGCTGGGCTCCAACTCAAACCAGAACCTTCAGCAAAACCAACAGCGTATCGCAAGCCGAAGCTGCAGGTCAACAGTGACGTTAGACAAATGGCTCTGTCATTATGGTTCACCAACAGAGCTGATAGGGTATTGATCGATCGTATAGTTATTTTTTTTTTCTCAGCGAAATGAGGCGTATGAATTGCACAATTTGATAGGAAGTTAAAAGTGGCAACCACCCACATCGCTACGTATGATTAGTAAATTAGATTTGCTTGCAATGCTGTTACGCTGAATTGATTGCTGATTAATTTGCGAAAATCTGACATCGCATGTTGAGACGATCTGTTGTTTTTCTTTATTTTGCTTGCATGAATAATCGAATGCTCGGATTTTTAGTACTCGGTTCCAGTCCCCCTTAATGAAGCCCATTCCATAGCTGGACGGCTGTGGAGGTGTACGTGCCAAGAGATCACGTCTTCTCTCTCAGTCCCCCTTAATGAAGCCCATTCCATAGCTGGACGGCTGTGGAGGTGTACGTGCCAAGGGATCACGTCTTCTCTCTCAGTTCCCCTTAATGAAGCCCATTCCATAGCTGGACGGCTGTGGAGGTGTACGTGCCAAGGGATCACGTCTTCTCTCTCAGTCCCCCTTAATGAAGCCCATTCCATAGCTGGACGGCTGTGGAGGTGTACGTGCCAAGGGATCACGTCTTCTCTCTCAGTTCCCCTTAATGAAGCCCATTCCATAGCTGGATGGCTGTGGAGGTGCACGTGCCGAGGGATCACGTCTTCTCAGTGTTGACGGATACCCTGTCTCTAAAGACTGATAGAGGGTGAGACGGAGCCTCGCCCCCTGGTGGGCGGGAGAGAGGTGGAGGGGTCGTCATGGCTCCACCCACCGTCTCCTCGTAGGTCAAACACTGTAAACACATCCCCTTCCCTCCCTCCCCCTCCCCTGCTCAGCCAGTCATCGCGCCTGACCCGAACAGCGGGCAGAGAAGCCTGAGGTGGCCCGCTATCATCGTCACCATGGCCGATAATCACCAACCACAGTATTCGGAGACAATCGCAACCCACCGTCGCTGCTCACAGGCGTTATTGGCGGATCGCACAGGCGGATCGCAGGCGTTATTGCTTAGCAAGCCGTGCATTGGTCTCGGATGGCCACTGGAAGAGCTGTCGCTTCGTGGCCGCCAGCGTTTGTGGCTTTGCATAATTATCTCACACGGTGGTAACGTGACATCTAGATCTGGATGGATATGACGGCATCCTGGCGCACCGTGGCAGGTATCACACAGTTCACTGCCTACCGCGGCCACCGGTCCGCTCGCATGATCAGAGTGTCTGACATGCTCATTAGACAATGAGCCACTGCCTGCCTTCCATTCAGACCACCGGACAGAACTCCACAGCCGCGGGCCATGTCGTGTGCCATGTGGTCCCCAGCTATACAAATGACACGCCCCCTGCCGGACAGTTCTGAGACCCGTCCCCCCCGGCCGGTCAGACACCCGTCCCAGACGGTGGCAGACAGCAGACAAGGCCGCCACTCGTCCTCGTCTGACCGCTCCGTCGCAGCGTCCGGGCCGGGCCGGCCGGCGCAGCGCTAAGGTCCACCTCTCTACCATTGTTAGCTTCTGTCTCTCCCCGACCTTGGCAATAAAGCAGCCGGCAGGGGGGTCCCCTGGCGGCGGGGGGAACGGCGCCTCCCCCGCCAGACGGGCAAAAAATCGCGCCTGCCCCGCTCCCCTCTGTCTGGGGCGTTGACTGGCGCGCCGTTCGCTGCCCCGGGGGCAGGGACCGCGCGCCCTGCAAGGGTTGCAACCCCAGGATCGATACTGGCGGCGGCGGGGCGGCGGCGGCGACGGCGGCGGCGGCGGTTTAGGCGGGCTGGTCGATAGCGTTACGATACGACCCGAGACCGACGGGACGGGACGGGACGGGACGGGACGGGACGGGACGGGACGGGACGGGACGGGACGGGACGGGACGGGACGGGACGGGACGGGACGAGCGAACGTTATGAACGTTGCGAACGTTGCGAACGTTGACGTTGAGTTCAGTTCAGAACGTTGGGTTCAGAATTCGCCCTTTCTGAAATCCCACTGTGATGTAACATTTTTATGCATGCTATTTTCTGCCTCGTCTCTAACAAACCACTTCACTATGCCGAACAAAAGCGCCAAATGAAAACTTTGCAGACGACGTTTCTTTCCATTCCGTGCACAGTATCATTATTATACCTGTTACTGACGTCGGGCAACTGTTGCACCGTCCGCGCCAAGCAGTGTCTGTTCACCGGCGGCTGAAACAAGCGTGTGGCTACCGTGTCGGTGCCGGCCTTTGTCGCATTATGCCATTGTATTGTTCACAAGAATCCTGTCTGTTAAAAACGCCACAGGAAAGCACCAATTTAGCATGAATACCTCACTGTGCCAAGGGTTTAGTGGAAGGAACTTCTACCAGCACGGGCACTGGCTTAACGTCAACTCTAAATAATAGCCAAGTCGGACACGAACATGGTCCAGACATTCTTGCATAGTCTGTGTCAATTATCTATTAATATCTTAGATAAATATCTGGGATTATTGATATCTATTAAGATTAAGCAGCGTATAATTACTATATATTTATCCTGTATTAAGCATCGCCTTTTGATCATCTTATATTGTGACATACATCGAATATATATCATCGTCGAATCATCGAATCTGTCTCATCGAATCTGGATCCGACTGCAGCGCCGATGCTGCGTTTGAACGCTGCACGAGTTGCGTGACAGGGACCGGATGTCTTTCCCAGAGGACCGGTGGAGTGTTACCTGCCCATCTCACCTGTCCCGGCCCGGCATCACCCGACCCGGCCGTCCCCTCACACCCAGCACAGCAAGGAGGCGCGAGCCCATAATACACAGAATAGAGCCGTCAATGGCTGCCCAATCATAAACTGTGTGTTTGAAGCCGTAAACGCCAAACCATTACGGAGGATAACGACAGCGATTGAGAAAAATTAGGCTCGTATTTGTTGGACGCGAGGCGTAAGCTTTGCGAACTTTTTTCGAGCGGTCGTAAAGATGCCTTAGCAGCAGGGGCTGGTGGGAAGCGACGGGTAGAAGGTGGCCCGCCGATCGAGAAATGGTCGTAAAATTGACCATACAAAGACAGGTATTTCCAGAGCAAAGCCAGCCCGGCAAGCGTTGTCAGGGTGATCCAGGTGTGCCTTTATAGCGTGCTAATGCATTTTTCACATCGGGGGATACTAAATTGTTACAGCCGCCCAGCAGCAGACCGGCCCGGTTTTGGCGAGGCAACTCAACACAACATGGCATAGATTAGATATTTCAGAATAGCGACAGAGAGTGCTTATTCACTGGTCGTGAGATTTTGGCATGGTTAATAGATTAGATCGATTATATATATATATATATATATATATATATATATATATATATATATATATATATATATATATATATATATATATATATATATATATATATATATATATATATATATATTTTGATTTAGGTTAGGTTTTGGGTAGGGTATCTCTGAACGCCGCTCAAACCAAGAAGGCGGCGAATCACACAATATTGCTCAAGTGAAACAAAAAGAGCCGTTTTTTTGTAAAACGCGGCGAAAAAATGCAAGCGAACTATCGATGTTATCCAGCAAGTGCGGTTAGAGTTCTTCGTTTGTTTGTATGCATTTTCCTCGAAGTTGCGGAAAGTCCTCTAGAAACACAAAATACCACTAATATCTCGAATTGGCGCATCCCGTTGTATCCAGTGTTCATTGTCAAACGACAAGTTATTTTTATATTTGCCAGCTGTGACACACACAAAAAAAACGCGAAGTGAGCTTTGGTGACGTGGACAAACCACTATCGTCTCCTCTAAAACTGACGAAATTTCAGCATTGGAGTCGTGGTTAGGTAACAAGACTACGGAACGAAAAATCTCCAGCCTGAGCACCGGACCCGCTTTGGCGCGATTCTGAGACCACCATGTAGGTATGTACTGGTATGTACTGGTATGTACTGGTGTAGCTTTGCCTAGTATGGTGGTATGATGTTCGACTGGTGTATGGTGTGTGGAGATTCCTTGTAGCGTTTATTGGTGACAGACACAGGAGCAGCTGCGTACCCAGGATTCACTCCAGCAGCGGGACATTTTTCATCAGGGGGAGGGGCATAAGGTACCCTAACCAAAAAAGAAACTCACCGGATTTGGCCCACTATATTTTTAGAGGGGCATATTTTTTTAATCTGAAAAAAACACTTTTTTTAGACCAAAGGGGGCACTACGGACCTTCAGGGGGGGGCAATTGCCCTGTTTACCCCCCCCCCCCCCTTGGGTACGCCTATGAACAGGAGGTAAGAAACAGAGCTTTTGGCATGCTCGCGGTCAGCCAGCTATCGAAATGCATGCACCGTCAATTGGCAAAATATTTGGTATGAGTTTTTGTTGGTCTGGCCAAGACTAGACGTGACAAAATGATCGAGAATAAAGTCAAGGAAAATAGTAATTAGTCATGGTATCACGTCTACATCCTATCATGCGTGCACTATCTCACGGGTGTATCCAAACTAAGGGCTCGACGCCCGACCCTCTCCACCCAGCTCCGAAACGATACTACAACTATACGCCATCGCATCCGTTTCTAGCGCCGCCACCGGCCAGTGCAGGGAACGTATCGTGATCGTATCCCTTCCATTCAGATGACCTTTTGACATGTAATCGCAACAAAAATGGACAAAGGAACGAGGACGCCGCTGGAGTTTCCGCCGCCAAAAACGGTCACAAAAACGGTCTCGACTGCAGCCACCGCCAGTGTCCGCCGCCGCTGGCTGGTCAGTCGCTGCTGCCCAGTTTTTGGTCGGCTCTTCTGCGAGACGTTTTTGCTCGATTTCAAAATATCTAATTGACAAGCTGGCGCGCCGCAAAAAGCGCCGGGCGGCCACGGAGGGGCGGTGTTGACGCGATTGCCGGGTGTGCCGCGGGCTCACGAACGACGACGGCGACGCGCAGACAATGCCGAACAGGCGCCGAACCGAACCGGAAACGGTGCCGAACGCCAAACAAACGTCACCGAATCGCTATTATCAAACCAAGGGAGGATCTAAGGGAGCTGGGGCGTCGGTTGTGGCCTCCTCGAAACGACTGAACGATAGGCCGAAAGTTGACATATTTTGTGATTTTAAACAACATCTGAGCATCAAAAAATTATAAACAAAAATTCGATGAGATTTTGGAAGCTTGTCTGACTTTTCGGGGAGCTGGCCCCCAAACCCCCAAACGAACTTCTTGTCGTTCTGGGTCAGCTAATGTATGTACACATACACTACAAGGACTGAACGACTGCACGTCGCTGGACAACGACAAGAAGCTGCTGATAAGGCGAGCACCCGGCTGCCGCGGCTCGCATGGCGTTCGAAGACGGACGTCGGAGGAGGCTAGTCATGCGTTCTAAGTGGCTCTGAAGCCAGTAGATGCTGATATTGCCTGGGAACAATTCAGACAAGACCGTAGACCAATTCGGAGACACCTGTCTACACGTCGTACAGAAAGGACGAAGGTGGATAAAACAACTCTTGTTGGCCAAATGTTGCTGAATAATAGTAAATGGATAAGCAGGACAGGGCTGAAGTAGCCTCTCCGTAGATGTCCCGGCACATAGCCGAGAGGGCAGATGAAACTCGACGATTACAGAGCACGGTTATGATAACAGATGCCAAAACAATTAGTCGTGGCTCTTGATATTTTGATGGATGATGACAGCGGGTTATATTTGCCCTCAAGTCTCCTGCCTGATTGTGATATATTTGAGTGCCTGTGGGATGGGCTAGTATATGATCTGCAGCGCAGTGCTAAGCTAATCGCGAGCGTTCGACCGCCGACTCTATGAGCCGAAACCAGCCTCCCGTAGTCAGCTGACTGTGCGCTAGCCAGCTGACTGTGCTGCCGTTTCCGACGACACGCGTCCCCGCGTGTCGGCAGGAAAAACAACGGCGGACACTCCAATGCACGCACCGCGTCTTTTTACCGACCGATCGCCGACGCTCTGGCGGCGTTTTTGCTAGCTCCACCAGCAACGTTCGTCGCATCAAAAAATGCAATAAATTTGCACGCGCCAGGACCGCTGTTGTTTTTGCGCGTGCCAGGTGCGTCGCAGCGCCATTGCCAGCCCTCTGTTGGTGAGAGAGACGAGTGGAGGCGGGCGACAGCCGCTCAGCTGAGCTAGTTCGAAGCTCAGCGGAGAGGAGCTGACTTGGAACCAGGTTGTGTTGAGTCAAGCTAGAGCATCAGTAAAGCTCTGCTAAAACTGTGCTAAAGATGTGCTTAGCACAGTTTTAGCACAGTTTTAGCAGCACAGTTTTAGTCCGCCCCTGTAGCTCAGTTGGGAGAGTGCTGGGCTTCTGACCTCATCCGGTAGTAGCAGCCCGGGTTCGAGTCGCTTCGGCGCTCGCTATTTGCTCCTGACTGGGATGGCTTGTGGCCGGTGGCAGCGGTCGCACTCAAGGTCAGGTGACGTCAGAGGGCGGGGCGGACCGTGTCCAGGTATGTCGGGCACGTACAACTTTCACTTCTAAATTCTGCCGGACGTCAGGAATTGCTTGATCGGGTGGTGGGGTCAGTGCCTGCGCAACAAGTTATGCTTAGCACGGGGCCTGACCTCGGAAATCTATCCATTCAAAAACAATCGGACTAAATTATAAAAAAGCTGTGCTGAGTTGAGCTGGGCTAACTTGGGCAAGGGTGGTCTCGAACCTCGAGCTGACACTATGTCCCGACCAGGGATGTGACAAGGGAAAGCTACGAAAGGGTTCGTTAGGAATGCTAGGAACGATGTCTCTGACTTACTGTTTGTTGAGGCTGATGAGGCTGTACTGCTCGGTGACCAAGTGCCGCTCCTTGTCCTGCAGGCCGTCCAGCTGATGCTGCAGCGCCGTGATGGTCTGCGGGTCGGCTCGAGTGGCCTCCAGCCGCCGAGCGGCCCCCTGCAGCTCCTCGCCCTGGTCACGGAGCTGCCGTAGGTCGTCGGCTATCTGCTCCAGACGGTCCTGTGCAAACGAGACACGTTACAGACGGTCCTGAGCAAACGGAGACACGTTACAGACGGTCCTGTGCAAACGAGACACGTTACAGACGGTCCTGTGCAAACGGAGACACGTTACAGACGGTCCTGTGCAAACGGAGACACGTTACAGACGGTCCTGTGCAAACGGAGACACGTTACAGACGGTCCTGTGCAGACGGAGACACGTTACAGACGGTCCTGAGCAAACGGAGACACGTTACAGACGGTCCTGTGCAAACGAGACACGTTACAGACGGTCCTGAGCAAACGAGACACGTTACAGACGGTCCTGTGCAAACGAGACACGTTACAGACGGTCCTGTGCAGACGGAGACACGTTACAGACGGTCCTGTGCAAACGGAGACACGTTACAGACGGTCCTGTGCAGACGGAGACACGTTACAGACGGTCCTGTGCAAACGGAGACACGTTACAGACGGTCCTGTGCAAACGGAGACACGTTACAGACGGTCCTGTGCAAACGGAGACACGTTACAGACGGTCCTGTGCAAACGGAGACACGTCACAGACGGTCCTGTGCAAACGAAGACACGTTACAGACGGTCCTGAGCAAACGGAGACACGTTACAGACGGTCCTGTGCAAACGAGACACGTTACAGACGGTCCTGAGCAAACGAGACACGTTACAGACGGTCCTGAGCAAACGGAGACACGTTACAGACGGTCCTGTGCAAACGAGACACGTTACAGACGGTCCTGTGCAAACGAGACACGTTACAGACGGTCCTGTGCAAACGGAGACACGTTACAGACGGTCCTGTGCAAACGGAGACACGTTACAGACGGTCCTGTGCAAACGGAGACACGTTACAGACGGTCCTGTGCAAACGGAGACACGTTACAGACGGTCCTGTGCAAACGAGATCAAAGCTACACATCATTCTGCAATATTCAGGGTGTACTCCTTAAAATGTTTGCACCAACATATCGACAGGTCTTCCCTTGTGTGCACCTTCTCAGTGCACCCAGGTGGTGGCATTGGGGGCTTACGATCGTACCATTGTCGTCATATATAGTCGGGGTCTCTCGAGCCGACCCAAGCGAAATAAGCCAATGACCTCGCCAGTAGCCAGACTGCCACCCGGAACACGTGGATTCTGAGCCCAACGCTCTACCAACTGAGCCACCCGGACCCGTCAGTGGCGCCAGGTGACCTCTAGAAGTACAGCTCTGTCTCTGTGCACCGACTGACCTGTCTGCGGCACCACTCGCTGTCTCTGAGGTCGTCAGACTGTGAGTCAGAGTCGAGCCGGGGCCGCTTCCCGCCACCGAACTCATCCGACATTGGGAAGTCTCGCGGTGAGAAGCCCTGGGCACCCTGCGACCTGAGACGAAACACAGACACAGTCAACATACCGGGAGGCCGTGCTTTGGAGAAGGTAACAACAGCAGGTGCTGCACATGGGAAACGACTAACGAGGTTACAAACAAAGGGAAATTGAAATTTGATAGATAAACGCGTACTAAGTTACAATGGCACTATATTTTTTTTTCTCAGCCAAGCGAAATCATAACACCGTGTCAGAGAAATTATACCTACAGTTAACGTTTGTGAAGCACCTCCCAATATTGCTACCGAACCCGGATATGTTGTGTGTTTCCACCTAGGTGTGACCACTTTCCTTCCACAATATGTGAGTAAACTATTAATTGTCTTTAATTGGTCATTACCCACTCAATCCGTTGATTACCAATTCCAACATTTTTTTACTGCTATTCCCCGTGAATGATGTGCTATTCCCCGTGAATGATGAGATTACTATGTTATTAATTTATTCCGCGAATCGTTCCGTGTCTCACCTGGAGTGATCCTTGGAGTACTCTCACCTCGAGTGACCCTTGGAGTACTCTCACCTGGAGTGACCCTTGGAGTACTCTCACCTGGAGTGACCCTTGGAGTACTATCACCTCGAGTGACCCTTGGAGTACTCTCACCTGGAGTGACCCTTGGAGTACTCTCACCTGGAGTGACCCTTGGAGTACTGGTAGCCCGAATGCCGGACCACCTGTCTGGCCAGAGGAAACAGCTCGTCTCGCCGCGTCAGCAGCGCCGGAACCTGCATACATATTTGAGCAGCTGCCTCGTTCACAGAGACCTGGTGAGCGCACAGTGGCCGAAATGTTAGCAATGTTCACCAAAACCTGCCGAACGCACAGTGGCAGAAATGGTCACGATGTTGACCAAAAACTGCTGCTGGCACCCAGTGGCGGAAATATTAACAATGTTCTACGAAACCTGTTGCGAACGCAGTGTGCAGTTCACAGTCTGCTAAACACAGAAGTTGACACATATTCGACCAACGCGAGCCTTTTCTAACAGCCAACAGACACAGTGTTTTATCGAGATTATATTGTGAGTAGCATCAGCCTTTCTTTTCGTATAGGTAGGTTTCCCATGTTCAGAGTCACACCGTGGGACCAGTCTGTTCTGCCACCTGTGCAATGTACATACCTGTACATATCTGTACATACCTGTACTTTGCAGTTTGTACCCATACATACACATTGCTCAAAAACAGCGCACCCGATGCTTTTGTAAAACCACAAGAGAAGTTTGCATTTCAAAGGTATAAGTACCACATAAGTACTTCCTACCAGCAATAGCGTGCGCGTTAAACGTTCAACAATTCGAAAAAGCACAAAGCGTGATTCGATGCAGCTGCCAGCGTTTTCCAGCAGGGTAGCAGCCTACGCTTCCAGCGCGGCTCGGCTCGCCGCACTTACCTCGTGCATCGACAGCGGCTTCTCGGCCTTCCGCTTGCAGTCGAACCTGCCGTAGATGGCGGCGTACACCCGGAACTTATCCGATCGCTTCGGGTCGTCCGTGGTCATACTCATCACTTGCTGCGGGCGGGACGGAGGGAGATCTGTTAAAGACTGCGGGAAACGAACGTTCGCCGTCTTCATCGTGTGAAAGGGTTTCACGCTCATATGAGCGTGGCTCTCGGCTCTCGACTTCAACCGAATAACAGTCATGACTTCACTCTTGTGGCATCCTTAGAGATCGGCACAAAAGCCATGTCGTTCGACCGTGTCATCGTTAGTTTTTTTTAAAAAGATTTATAGTTAAATATATGCCTAATGGAATTTACTGACCGAAACAAATATGGAAGTGGCA
The DNA here is from genome assembly GCA_036785665.1 of Chirona hameri. Taxonomy (NCBI): domain Eukaryota; kingdom Metazoa; phylum Arthropoda; class Thecostraca; order Balanomorpha; family Balanidae; genus Chirona; species Chirona hameri. The sequence continues at coordinate 11,392 of JAXIVJ010013138.1, forward strand.
TAAGTTTTGATCGAGAGTGCTGTGGCGCATGATTGTCTTAGGCGGAACTGGTGCCCATGCTGAACAAATGCTCTCTCTCATTTGAGAGAGTGGAACAGAGGGAATGTCCCGGATTATTTTCCCAACCACCCGTGGGGAGGCCCGAAGAGAGTTTCTCGCCAGCGTGCCCGCCCTACCCTGTCCTGCACCCTGGCCCGCTGTTCTGTCTGTCCTTCCCTGGCTTCTGCACTTTCTACCGCGTTTAACCAGCCCTGAACCAGGGGCGGCGCCACCAATTTTTGATGGGGGGGGGGTCCCATTTTTGTATCGTAGAAAATCGAGTTTTGTTTCAAATACCAAATAAAAACGTCAAAAGAACGGAAATGATAGTCTCTTAACCATGGCTATCTCGGATTGGAAAAATTTGCGCTTTTTGACCCCAAAAATAAACAAACTGATTTTTTCGAGAGAAAAAAATCCACAAATCAAAACATTTGCAGATATTAAACAAAAACGGAATATAGTATGGACTAAGTATGGATGTATAGTATAGTATGGATGGGAGAACTAAGTATGGACGATACCCAAACCAAATTTAAAATCAATATCTTTATTTTTGACTGACTTATATACTTATACCCTAAGTATAAGTAACTCATGACGTCATTTTTTTAAGTTACGTTTTTCTTTTTCTTTTATTGACCAGATACAGACAAATAAATGTCACCGCTGTATTTCTGAGACCAAACTGGTCTAGAAACATGCCTATTTCATTTATATTAATCAATTTTAAATTTTGACCTCTTGTGACATGATCTTGACCTGAGGGCCATTATATGGGGTCATATTGAGAAAATGCCTGCTACTATATAATTATACGTGTAAAATAGCCCATGAAACATGTGTCACATGGCTTTCGTGGACTTCTTGCCAATAGTGACCATATGTGACCTGACCTTGACCTTGATCTTTGCTTACGATGTCACTTTTGCTTATGCGGGAGATGCATTATACCTTTGAGAGCACTTTGTGCGATAATAGGGTGAAACACTGTACACACCGTACACATGTTTTCTTGAACACGGGTACTGAATGCCAAGTGATGTTGATGCCTGGCATTTTACCCGTCCTGATTGAAGATAAATGTGTTAGGGCCTCGACACATTCAGTATTAGTGCTTCATTAACCCGCGCCTCGCTGTGGTATTCAGCCGAACACTGCCCGGGGAGGCGGCAGATTCTGCCCCTCGTTATCTTCCGAACGAATAACCGCAGCGAGACGCACAATGAGGCAAGCGAAAGCTCTTAATGAGACGCATCTAAATCATACGCGAAATTGTTAAAATAAGGTAAAATGTCAGGTCACAGTCAGGTCAAAGGTCAAAATTAAGGTATTTGAGTTTTTGGGCCATATTTTCCATCCAAAGCCTTAGATTGCGACTATTATCGGTGTGACTATTATCGGTGAAACACACTGTATACTACAGTCCACATGTTAGATTGAAAACGCATCATTTTCAGCATGGCAGAGTAGTCATGGTCTCAGGATCGTCATATTTGTAGATATGCAATGCCACCAAATTTGATTGAGGTTCAACATGGAAAACATTGGCGACACATGAAGGAAACTATATACACGGAGTACATTTTTTCCAGCGAAAGGTTGCTGGGATAGGGGGCTAACTGTACCCCGCTATCTGAAGATAGGGGGACGCGTCCCCCGCGTCCCCCTCCCCCCCCCCCCCGGTGGCGCCGCCCCTCCCCTGAACTGTCCGCCGCCCTCTCTACCACCCAGCCTGCTCTGCCTTGCCTACACTGCCCTGCCCGCAGCCCCCCCCCCCCCCCCCCCCCCGCCTGGCCTTGACGTCCGGCCGGTGTGCGCTGCAGAGTACCACAACCCTGTAATCATTGCAACTAAAAATCAGCTGAACACGGGAACAAACTGGCGCAGCGGCGACAAAAAGCGGCGCTGGACATGTCCGTGAATAAAAAGCGAGACAAACAAGGCGGAAAAACCATCTGCCGCGCACTGAAGAATGGAGCGGCTGGCTGCTCACGATGTGGGAACAAAGGCCGGCGACTACCTGCAGCTCTCAGCGGCCGGCGACTACCTGCAGCTCTCAGAGACCGGCGACTACCTGCAGCTCTCAGAGACCGGCGACTACCTGCAGCTCTCAGAGACCGGCGACTACCTGCAGCTCTCAGCGGCCGGCGACTACCTGCAGCTCTCAGCGGCCGGCGACTACCTGCAGCTCTCAGCGGCCGGCGACTACCTGCAGCTCTCAGCGGCCGGCGACTACCTGCAGCTCTCAGCGGCCGGCGACTACCTGCAGCTCTCAGCGGCCGGCGACTACCTGCAGCTCTCAGCGGCCGGCGACTACCTGCAGCTCTCAGAGACCGGCGACTACCTGCAGCTCTCAGCGGCCGGCGACTACCTACAGCTCTCAGCGGCCGGCGACTTCCTGCAGCTCTCAGCGGCCGGCGACTACCTGCAGCTCTCAGCGGCCGGCGACTACCTGCAGCTCTCAGCGGCCGGCGACTACCTGCAGCTCTCAGCGGCCGGCGACTACCTGCAGCTCTCAGAGACCGGCGACTACCTGCAGCTCTCAGCGGCCGGCGACTACCTGCAGCTCTCAGCGGCCGGCGACTACCTGCAGCTCTCAGAGACCGGCGACTACCTGCAGCTCTCAGCGGCCGACGGGAACCGGCGGGAACTGGCGGGAACCGGCAACGACACCCGGGATGGGCGGGATACGGTGGTGAGTGTCGGTCCGTGTCACTTACACGATCGAGAGAAAGATTATCGGCTCTCGGCTCTCGGCTCTCGGCTCTCGGCTCTCGGCTCTCGGCTCTCGGCTCTCGGCTCTCGGCTCTCGGCTCTCGGCTCTCGGCTCTCGGCTCTCGGCTCTCGGCTCTCGGCTCTCGGCTCTCGGCTCTCGGCTCTCGGCTCTCGGCTCTCGGCTCTCGGCTCTCGGCTCTCCCTCTCCTCTCCCTCTCCCTCTCCCTCTCCCTCTCCCTCTCCCTCTCCCTCTCCCTCTCCCTCTCCCTCTCCCTCTCCCTCTCCCTCCTCCTATTATTTATCTCCACTTCCGGGTCATATGACAGTCTGGCAACACTCACGCACTCACGCACCGACTGGCCCCTATGAAGATACCGGCAACTTCTCTCATAACTTCACCTATGCCGTGACAGTGGTCCATCCGAGTAAGACGCCGTGACCGTGTCGTAAGACGCCGTGACCGTGTCGCCGTGACGCCGTGACAGTGGACCATCCGAGTAAGACGCCGTGACCGTGTCGTAAGACGCCGTGACCGTGTCGCCGTGACGCCGTGACAGTGGACCATCCGAGTAATACGCCGTGACCGTGTCGTAAGACGTGAGGCCATTGGACATGACGGTGCCGCGTGTTAGACATGACGTGAGGTGATGTGTCGGATTAGTATCGGTGTATCGGTATCGGTGTATCGGTGATATAAGCTTCCTCGGATTAGCATGCGATATATCGGTGATATACGCTGCACCGATGCTCTCGGCAGTTCAGAGCGCAACTTAGCAGTTTTATATAACATCTTGTAGCACAACATATTTTTACCTTGCAAGATGATGATGACCCAGAATGACGAAAAGTGTTTCTCGGAATTAGTTGGCTGAAGATCTCTCAGCACGAAAACATTGTACAGCGGTGCTTTTCACTAATAATTTTACAGAAAACACATTTTTACATGTGGGTCTGATAAAAATGCCCTGTTGAACGTGCGTGTGAACCATGCCGCCAAAGACAAGGGCGAAAACAAAAAAGGTGTGAGTCAAATGGGTAAGCTTGCAGACAAGGAGTGGTCGTAGTGATAATGAAGCATGATGCAACGGCTTGGGAATGACTGCGAACATCCATTTGATGTAATAAAATGTTCATTTTTGGACTGCGAATTACAAAGTTTGTGGGTATGCTTGACCAGGTGTTATAATGTCGGTGTTACAAACAGGAAGATAAACCGATCGAAAATGTAATTATGGATTTGTATTCCAGTTAACACTAAAAATAATAAAAACAATATGAGGACGTAACATTGAAACAACATTTTCTTTTGGGCTTAAAACAATGCATTACATGATTACGAGTTTATTGGCTTATTTATTTTTGATAGTCTTGTCCATCTGAAGTGAGAGAGCCTTAGCAATCTTATTATATCCTGAGTACATTTGATCTGGCTATCTTTCCAACAAGGTATTTGAATAAATAAAATCGACACAATGAAACGAGAGCGCTAACGCCGCTGTGACGTCATCTCAACTTACCTCCAGCTCTTTGCAGACCTTCTTCTTGCTGTTCTGCGCGCGCGGCTCGAACGAGGGCAGCGTCTTGGCGACTCGCTCGGCCGACTCGGCGAGTCGCTGGATCTGCGACTCGAGGAGGACGGGCGTCGGCAGCTGCGGGGAGCCGGAGGACGGGTAGGAGTCTCCTCCGGCGTCCTCCCGGGGCGGCGCCCACGACAGGGGGTCACGGCTGTCCTGCGAGGATACACCACCGGTCAGACGGTCAGACGGTCAGACGGTCAGACGGTCAGACGGTCAGACGGTCAGACGGTCAGACGGTCAGACGGTCAGACGGTCAGACGGTCAGACACTAGTTACAGCAGTTTGTTGATCGGGAAATAAGTAACAGCTTCTACCACACAAAATAATATTGATTTCGTTAACAACTGGCCTGAAGTACACGAAACAAAAAGAGTAAACAGCACTGATGTAAAACTGTCCGATTATATTCCGAATCGTAGATGCCATTCATACGTCGCGTCACAGTGGCGTCGGACAACAGCAGCATTGCAACACTACACTCTGAGGAAGCTGCCCGTACGGCTGAGTAGCTGGACTGTGTGACAAGGCTGCAAAAGACTGGAGACGGTATCATACCGTACCTGTGAGTGGCTGGGGGACGGCTCGCTGTCCCGTTCCTTTCCCAGGCTGGGAGCCGGGCTGGGGGCGGCGGCGGGGGGTGCCGGCGCGGGGGGCGTCGGCGGCGAGGGGGGCCGGGCGGCAGGAGGCGCGGAGGCGGGTCCCTCGCGAGCCACGCCCACTCCGCCGAGCCGCACGGGCAGGAAGCCGGGGGTGGCCGGGGGCACCACCGGCAACGGCACAGGCAGGATCGGCAGCTGGAACCTCCCTGTAACAGGCGGCGCTACACAGCGTCAGACAAGTGGTCAGGGGCGGGACAGAGGGCTGCTGTTCCACAGTACAACGGCACAGTTATCGGCAGGCGCTACACAGCGTCAGACAAGCGGTCAGGGGCGGGGCAGAGGGCTGCTGTTCCACAGTACAACGGCACGGTTTGGGTTTAACAAGTCCCGCCCCCCCCCCCCCCACAAACAAACACCTGGCTTGGTTATTCAAGAGTTGACACACTCACTTTAGCGGATAGCTCCCGCCCTTGGATACTACAGGAATGCACAGTTAACGTGGCAGACATTCTCGAAGATGGTTTGACTATCAATCAAGGTGCTACATATCAATCAAGGTGTACAAATATTATTTACACTTGTAAATTTGCCGGCTTATGAACAAATGTTGTCATTCATAACTTCGATATACATTCATATACTGATCATCCTATCATATACGTCATTTTGACTTCTTCCAATATCACCAATTGTCTTCACGCCAGTTGAATCGATACCTATAGCTCCACGCCTCCACCCAATCTCCCACGCGTGCTCTCATTTCACCAGCGGTTCCCCAGTGCAAAATACAAACACCAATAGGGCGGCGCCGGCGCCTATCACCGCTCTGAACGGCGTTTAGCGCCGGGTCCAGGCGGTTTTTGCGCGGCGCTCTTTGTTTTGGAATCGTTTCCATTTGTCGGCTGCTGAGTGGTTTTCCTGCCGCAGAGTAGCCGGCAGCTTATACGCGGTCGGACGCCACCGTCGGCAAAAACGCCCCCAGCGACATCGCAGGCGCGGCGCAGACAAAAACGGCGCCACCGGCGCGGCGCGGCCGACCGAACTGCCGCAGAATCGCAGCGATCTGCGGGATCTGCCCTGCCCTGTGGCGCATCACGGATCTGTCCTGCGGCAGACCCAGGATCTGCCCTGCCATGCCCTGTGGCAAGGGCGCCGCCACCTTCCGAAAGTTGGAGGGACGGAGGCATTCTGAAGTCGATTCTTTCCATGCAACGCCCATAGGCGTAATGTTAAAATCCGAAAATGTTGGGGGGACACGTCCCCCCGTCCCCCCTGTGGTGGAGCCCCTGCCCTGTGGCGGATCAGGTATCTGCCCTGCCATGGCTTGCGGCGGAGCCGAGTCGTAGAGTCCTAGGACTTTGGTCTCGAGTCCTAGTTAGCTACAGAAGCCATGCAAAGGACATGCTGGCTCTATATCGTGCGACCCGAGATCATGGCTTCTGATCCAGCTGGCGTCTTTCTCGGATCATATTTCAGCTTCATTTCATCGGTCTGGTATATCTGATCGAAGCTTCAGTTGGTAGGTACACTCAGTGGATCTGAGCTGTTTCATTTGGTTCTACACACGGTTATAATGCTAGTCTTTGTCGGTGCGGTACGCCAGTCACAGAAACCGACAGGTGAGACACACAGATCCATATTAAAAGTGGCCGCCATATGCATGAAATATACGATACGCCGCTGAATGACAAATATTTGAGTATTACGATATGTTTTCAGCTATACCGTGAAACCTTAGGCTGAAACGCGAACATCATACATTTTGATCGAAATGGTACCTACTTATTGAACTTATTGAGTTGACTTTTGGTAGTCGACATTTTCATAAAGCTTCACCTCAACTTCCTTGTACCGGCTAAATCAATGAAATTGTGTGTACTGTCTCTGGTTAAGACTGAATGCTTCAAAACACAATCATAAATGAAGAACAATAGGCTGCCCTTGGGTTCCTTCACAATACAAACATATATTCAAAATGAATAACTACCTACTGTCTTCAACCATAAAAACAGAGTTTCGGGCTCCCCAACTATAAAGGTTACCTACTAAAAAACGAAAGCATCTCCTATCTGTACTTTTATTTCCTTTGTCGGTAGACAGGTTGCAATGTTGCATGAGTCCACTGACAGCTGGCACAAAAACCGGCTGCTAATCGATGACCTTGCAGCGATTGATGATTTGCCGGTCAAACTGCTAATTAACTGGTGAACGCTACAGACGCAATCAAGTAACAACTATTATCAGCCGCCGAGCGTAATTCGGAATATATGCTAAATACGTAAACACTTCCGACGTCTTATCTATTGGGATAATCTTGAGATGCGTGCTAATCTGCAGTAAATACACGGATAACACCGTAATAATGATTACGACAATGATCCTTTACTCGACAGGATGATACTGGTAGGTTTCAAAGCACCGCTTTAGGAGGGAGTAGGCACGGAGCCGCCTCCCGGTGAGGGGTGGGCCCGGACCGGCGCTCTCAGTTCGGTAATGATTGTGGCGGGGCCGAGGTAAAAACTTGTTTGCCGCTCGACGGCTGCAGCGCAGCTTTTTCGGGCTACACTGCACGACCTAGAGTGGCCGGAAAAATAGCCGTTTTTATCGTCGCCTGTGATCGCAAACAATGGTTGATATGACGGCCACGGCAGCGGCCGGCGGCGGCTGTTGACGACCCTGTGTTCCGGGGAGGTGAGGTGGTGCCCAGAGGATGTTCCGGGGAGGTGAGGAGTCCAGGGAGTGTTCCGGGGAGATAAGGAGTCCAGGGAGTGTTCCCAGGGAGGTGAAGAGCCTAGGGAGTGTTCCAGGGAGATAAGGAGTCCAGGGAGTGTTCCCAGGGAGGTGAAGAGACCAGGGAGTGTTCCAGGGGAGATAAGGAGTCCAGGGAGTGTTCCCGGGGAGATGAAGAGCCCAGGGAGTGTTCCAGGGGATATAAGGAGTCCAGGGAGTGTTCCTGGGGAGGTGAAGCGTCCAGGGAGTGTTCCAGGGGAGATAAGGAGTCCAGGGAGTGTTCCGGGGGAGGGGAGGAGCCCAGGGAGTGTTCCAGGGAGGAGAGGAGCCCAGGGAGTGTTCCGGGGGAGGTGAAGAGTCCAGGGAGTGTTCCAGGGAGGTGAAGAGTCCAGGGAGTGTTCCAGGGGAGGTGAGGAGCCCAGGGAAGGTTACGGGGGTGAGGATTCCAGGGAGTGTTTCAGGGAGGAAAGGAGTTCAGGGAGTGTTCCCGGGGAGGTGATGAGTCCAGGGAGTGTTGCAGGGAGGTAAGGAGTCCAGGGATTGTTCCGGGGAGTTGAAGAGTCCAGGGAGTGTGTTCCAGGGGAGGTGAGGAGCCCATGGACGGTTACGGGGGGTGAGGAGTCCAGGGAGTGTTCCCGGGGAGATGAAGAGCCCAGGGAGTGTTCCAAGGGAGATAAGGAGTCCAGGGAGTGTTCCCAGGGAGGTGAAGAGTACCGGGAGTGTTCCAGGGGAGATAAGGAGTACATGTGGTGTTTCGGGGAGATAAGGAGTCCAGGGAGTGTTCCCAGGGAGGTGAAGAGTCCAGGGAGTGTTCCAGGGGAGATAAGGAGTCCAGGGAGTGTTCCCGGGGAGATGAAGAGCACAGGGAGTGTTCCACGGGAGATAAGGAGTCCAGGGAGTGTTCCGGGGAGTTGAAGAGTCCAGGGAGTGTTCCAGGGAGGTGAGGAGTCCAGGGAGTGTTCCCGGGGAGATGAAGAGCACAGGGAGTGTTGCAGGGAGGTAAGGAGTCCAGGGATTGTTCCCGGGGAGATGAAGAGCACAGGGAGTGTTCCACGGGAGATAAGGAGTCCAGGGAGTGTTCCGGGTGAGTTGAAGAGTCCAGGAGTGTGTTCCAGGGGATGTGAGGAGCCCAGGGAAGGTTACGGGGGTGAGGAGTCCAGGGAGTGCTTCAGGGAGGAAAGGAGTCCAGGGAGTGTTCCAGGGAGGTTAGGAGCCCAGAAAGTGTTGCGGGGAGGTGAGGAACCCATGGAGTGTTCCGGGGAGGTGAGGAGTCCATGGAGTGTTCCGGGGAGGTGAGGAGTCCATGGAGTGTTCCGGGGGAGGTGAGGAGTCGATGGTGTGTTCCGGGGAGGTGAGGAGCTCAGGGAGTGTTCCGGGGAGGTGAGGTGGTGCCCAGAGGGCAGAGGGTGTTCCGTGGAGGTGAAGAGACGAAGGAGTGTTCCGGGGAGGTGTGAAGCCTACATGGGATAAATTCACAGGTCTTGGACAGCCAACGCCTCGCGATGTTGGCTGCCAGATGTTATATGAATCAAGAGATATGTGACATTGATGACATTGCATAGTTTTGCTTGTATTGGTCAGCTGGCGACTTGCAAGCACAACTATTGTAAAGCCGTTTTTGTCTGAGACAGTAAACCGAACATGGTGTATGTATACTTCAAGGAAGGCAGGGTACATGCTGCTTTTCTGCATTTTGTCCCGATGTCATTTTTTTATATTATTTTTCGTATGAACAAAGGCGTGGTTTCAAATGCCGCATATCTGCCCAACATTTCCCCATAGCGATTGTGCGATTTTTTCACAGGCCCTGCCAGTGACGTGAGATACCTATCAGCTGCAATCGCCCGAGACATGCCGCCGCCGATATACACAGGCGGCTATTTGTTTGAGCGCCGGCGGGTGTCTGCTCGTGCGGCGCGGTGACATGCGCGCGGCACGTGCAGTTGTCTGAAGTGAAGTGACGGGTGTGGCCGCCTCGTGCAGCGCGGATCAGCAGCGGGGGGGGGGGGGGCAAGGGAGACGGCCAATGCGGGCACCCCGACCGTGCCAGGCACGTCAGGTGCTCAGTGCCGCACACGGAACACGGAACACCTGACACTTACAGCAGGAGATTCTCACATTTTTCTAGCATGCCTGTGCGACTCGTTGCCGAAAAAGTTGCGTGCCGTCGTGATATCGTATGTATATCTTTCCTTCTGTCTGTGGGCTTCTGCATACATGTGTTGCCTTTTTGGTCGTTAAACTGACGACAATTTCTCCTGATTCTTTGATTGACTGCTTACAGTTCACAGCCCACAGGTGCATAAGTAGAGCGATTCAGCAGTGTTTTTGGGGGGGCACACAGTATAGATATTCCCTAAAATTTATTTTTAGTTTTACATGACTATGTGTGACATAAAACGTACGGCTCATCAATAAATTAGTGTGATTTGTGCAGCATGAGTATTTAGTATTCCATAGCAGGTATTGTTGATTATGTCTGAATGTCTCACATCAAAGCACTTTTGAAATATTCAAAAGAAGAAGAAAAATGTTTGGATGACGCTTATTTGCTAGATAAAGAAGGAGTTATTCCAAAGCTAACCCAAGCAACGCAATTTGCGGAAATAATGTTTTTATCATGTCGATAGAATAGTTTACAATTTACGTTTATGACATTTGACGGATGACGCATACGAATTGATTTCTTTGGAAAATAGTTAATTGGCATTTACATTGCGAAAACACACACCTAACCAATAACCATTAAATGCAAATTATGTGTAATTTTCTAAAACACCCATGGGCACTTCCCGACCATACCATTGCCCGAACTTGTTTAAACACTGTTCTAGTAAACATAACAACTAACAAGTAACATCAGCACTGCATCGCAAACATCTCCGTGTGCATCAGACGCTCTGGGGACTGGGTGCCTACTTGGTGAGCTGATCCACTCCTGCAGGGCCTTCTGCAGCCGGCGCACGTGCAGGGGTTTGGAGGCCATGCCGACCAGAGCCATGATCTCGAGAAACTCCTCCTCCCCGGCCTCACATAGCTGCTGCACATCATCACCACCTGCAGGGGAGGAGTGACGTCATCATCACACGTCATCACACGTCATCACACGGCATCACACGGCATCACATGATATCACACGACATCACATGATATCACACGACATCACATGATATCACACAGCATCATCCGTCATCACACGACACCACACGTCATCACACGTCATCCCATGTCACCAAACGTCATCACACGTCATACCACGTCATCACATCACGTCATCGCACGTCATCACACGTCATCACCACACGTCATCACATACCATCGTCACACGTCATCACACGGCATCACACGGTATCACACGTCATCATACGACACCATCACCCGTCATCACACGTCATAATCACATGTCATCATCACACGTCATCACACATCATCACACATCAGTAAACGTCATAACACGTCATCACACGTCATCATCACACGCCATCACACGTTGCATCACACGCCATCACACGTCATCATCACACGTCATCATCACACGTCATCACACGCCATCATCACACGCCATCATCACACGTCATCATCACACGTCATCATCACACGTCATCACACGCCATCATCACACGCCATCATCACACGCCATCATCACACGCCATCATCACACGTCATCATCACACGTCATCATCACACGTCATCACACGCCATCATCATACGTCATCATCACACGTCATCATCACACGTCATCATCACACGTCATCACACGTCATCACTGCCTGCCGAGCACAACAAAACAGAAACACTCGGTATATTTTCGAAGTATCGCTTCCAAGCTATCCTTGTGGGATAGGTACTTATATCTGTTTTCAGAATCTTGGGTGAAATAAGTCGGCAAATACAAGGCTGATGACTGAAGAAGGCTCAAATCTATTTTAGCTGAAACATACAATTGTTTGTGCATTTCAGCAAATGCAAGTCAGCAAATACAAGGCTGATGACTGAAAAGGGCTCATATATTTAGCCGATAATATATTTTGGATTGTCTTTCGACATTCCTCACATAATATGAACATATGGTTATATATCTTCCTACTAATAATTATAATAATGCTCAAATTAACGTTTGATAAAAGTAAAACTCATGAACGAGCTTTAGATGGCAAAGTCCTAAAAATAATACCATAACATTTGTCTGTAATCTTTTGATTCCGATGGGTAAGTGCTGACGACCAAAAGAATATTCAATCTATGGCTCTTGGCGCCAATTATGTAAGCTGTTTCTTTCCACCTAAAACATTGCAGCGCTAAAGAAGCACAGAAAATTACGTGGTCACTGTCCACTGATAGATCAAACCGCCTGAAATCGGCCACAAATTGACACATTTCCTTATTTGAAAGAAAACCTAAGGAACTTTTAATAAGGACAGTTTGGTTTAAATCACCTATTCATACATAAGGAAGCGAAATCCGACACGTTTTCAGAATTGCGTTAAAAATCCCCCCCCCCCCGAAAAAGGGACTTTTACCCGTTCTGAATCCGATCTTGGACGTGGCCAGACGATTCTTATATTACACTCAGGGTCTCCGCCACAGGGGGGACGGGGGACGTGTCCCCCCACCCCAACATTTTCGGATTTTAACATTACGCTTATGGGCGTTGCATGGTAAGAATCGACTTCAGAATGCCTCCGTCCCCCCCCCCCCCCCCCCACCCCCACACACACTTTCGGAAGGTGGCGGCGCCCTTGATCGCACTCCAAACGTAACAGCTTGTTCTCTTCACCCCACACCACCTGATCCAATGGCGGCGCCACCATAGGGGCAGGGGTGGCAGACTGCCACCCCTGCCGTGACACTGGGGTGGCATTGCCACCCCTAAAGTTTAGGCCACCGTCAAAATTGTACTGGTGCTGTTTTGTCAAAACTGTGGAGTCCGACCGCTGTGAACATATATGGAACAGTTCCCTTCGTCGACCAATGTAAATTTTAGTCACGTTAATCTATATTGCTATTCAAACTATTGTACCTAGTCATGACCATAATATTCGCCAATTTGACCGAAACTTTCGCTCTGTAATGGGTAATCTAAATAGACTTATCTAACCGAGAGCACGCCAATCCAACAGCTGTGCCGGCGCCACTGCACTGGGCGGGACAGGACAGGGTGGCGGCAGCGGGCAGAGCAGGGCAGGGCAGGGCAGAGGCAGGACACGAAGGGCAGAGTCGGGAAGGGCAGGGCAGACGCGTAATATTTTAATTAAAGAAATAAGATAGAATTAATGTTAAGTGTTAACCCGTGCACACGCACAGCCGGGGTTCGCACCAACCACAGACTGCCGGGAGGTGGCGCATACCCGCCCCCCTAAGATCTAACAAAAACACACGGTGTAGCGATAAGCGGGAAACGACGTTAGATAAATCGAGACAAGCTCTATCGAAAGTATACCGGCCATTTCTTAGGCCGGTCAATATTGAAGTCACCAGAGTTCATCAAAAATCACATTTCGCCTATATATGGGTGTCCTTAACAAAATCGTATATATCTCGATAACTTAAAGAGTTAGCGACACACGTCATGTCTTGCCGCACACGTGTGTATAATTTAGTCTAATCATACGGTGCGGATGAATTCTGTAAGACGAAACGCGTCCACCGGGTGGTGTGTTTGCTGTTCCTATATGTCTTTATATGTCATAATTGTCTTGAGATTAAAACACTTGCATGTTTATACCAATTACGAAATAATAACGAAATAATTAGACTTTATTCGGTACTTTACCTCTACCCACCGCAACATTCAAACATTGCCTGGGATATATGTGTTGCGCGTTCCTGTTTCTGCCTTTCAGGTAGCCTCGCCGTCTCTCATACCACTCCAGTTTGAAAACGAACCTCTGTATTGTTCCACATGCTTCCACATGACCCTAATCATCATGGTTCCACATGACCGTGCTGCCACAATCTTGTCACCGATCCAATCCAGGGTCCTAGGATTGCTTTGGAGCTGGGGTGTGGAGTGGAAAATTCTGGCTAAAATAAGCATAAAGAGTAGACAATTCAACCAAAAACATATGTACTCGGCTTTATCAATATCCGATTACTCGCTCACCAGAATTAGTAGAATTATTAATACCTAATACTTATGCCAGTTCTTACCTGTCTTTCCCTACACAGGTTGTCCCCATCATTACATCCATAAATCAGTAGCATGGTTCCAATTATCCAATACTTTTTCAAATAAGGAGGGGAAAAGAGTGGACAAATAGCACCCATAGGGTGTTGTTTTCCACCTAAATTTCCCAATGCTAGGACACTGATTCCAATCCCGGCGCAACACCCGCAACACCCATCACGACAAAAGCGACGCCGGCTCCGCGCGCGGCTGGTAGTTTCCCTAGGGAACTGCGCCATGGGCGGATCCAGAGGGGGGAGGGGGGAGGGGCACAGGGCCATGCCCCCCAAAAAACCACCTGAAATCGGCGCAAATTTGACACATTTCCTGAGATAATACACAATATAAGCAACTTTTCCTAAGGAAAGTTTTAAATCAGTTATCGATGCAGAAGCAAGCGAAATCCGATGAGTTTTCAGAATTGTGTGAGACTTTGTGGGATTTGCGCCCCCCCCCCGAAACTGATCCAAACCACCCATTCTGGATCCGCCCTTGAACAGCGCCACTGAAATATTGTACAACCGTTACATATGTAAGAAACGAGTATACTCGTTTCTTCTCATAATTCCTGTCCAACGTACTGAGTTCCAAGATTACACTTACAGAAGCTATTATTGGCTAGTTATACATTGTCTACCATCTGAAAAACGCGATACATAGTTAATTCATCGTGGAGTGCTAGTAATATTTGATGGGTCCGGTATCAAAATAAAATGTTCTATAATATTTGAAGAACTTGCAAAAATAGATACCATTAATAACACCAAGGGCGGATCCAGCAGGCCGTTTTTTTTTTGGGGGGGGGGCGGGAAACCGTTTTTAGCGGACCTTACCTACCCCCAATTTCTAATTTCTTCCCGGATTTGGGTTACTTTATTTTGCAACTACACGATTTCTATTTGTTTTTATCTTTTCGACCTTTTGGGATATCGAAAAAGGAAAGATCATCACCTTGCAGTTTGCATTGTTCCGACATTGCCTTACACTGAGCAGAACTATGCCAATTGTCAGCTGTACCCAGGGGCGTCGCCGATAATTTTTGAGTGTGTGTGGGGGGGGGGGTTGGAGGGTCGGTTGAAATGACGAAATAAAAATTACCCATTTTTTATGCGTGTATTGCAAGATTTTTAATGTGGACTTCCATGTTATAGTAGGTACTTGTTATTTAGCGCCGCGAAGCGGCGCGAAATTTTTACGGGTTTGCCTGATAAAACCCAGAAACATAGGCCTTGTAGAGAATAAGAAGCTAAACATGCTATTAATTCAATTCACCGTTACAACGAACCGAAGACGATGGCGATGGCTTCGCTATGACGATAGCCACCGATGTGACGCCGCGAAGCGGCGTGAAAATGCTAATTTTAGGTTATAGAAAACGAAATTTTAGTATTGGAACCAGACTCAGGTAACCCCTATTCATGGTTGCACATCTCAGTATGCTTAAAAATGTTGAAATTAAGGTAGTTTTTAAGATACATATTCTTTGGATAGTAAATCACGATGACCGGTGGCAGTCAGCGCTCAATAGTACATATGATAATAATAGCTATGCATATGTACTATTGGTGTCAATCGGTTACAAAATTTTGGTAACCGAAACAAATTTGTGACCGATTTGATAATCGGTCGGCCAGGCTGATACATTTGTGTACACTTTTCGGTCAGCCTATAATCTTAAACAATTCACTTATTTGTCACACTTACGCATTCTAATTTCTATCCAGCAAATTTGTTCCAAATTCAATCAATTATTGTAAATACTAAATAAAACACATTATAATTATATCAACATTGAAGATATTGCTCATAAGAGTAAAGGCGGCCGCACACTACGCATTCGGCGCCCCATATCACTGCGAAATTCCGCCTCGGAAAATCGCGGCGATACCGCTGAATATCGTCCTTGTTCCGGTGGATTCGGCGCTGTCTGCTCGCGAGATTTCGCCCCGCCGACCTACAGCATGTCGCAACCTGTGCCTACAGCCTGTCACAAGGTAAATTAATGATGGCCATTTTTCGACGAAGATGTAAGTTTAGAACCACGAAACTTTGACATAATAAATTTCACAGCGGCAAGAGCATGCTGTGCAAAATGTGCACCTCTGTCTTGCATAGATTCGCCACTGTTAGCCTGATCAATTGTGTTGTCCGCGGCTCCGCGGCGTTCAGTCGCGGAAAAAAGCTCGTTCGAATCAGCTTTTTTCCGCCGGTCCGCAGATGGCCAGCCGACGACATTCGTCCGCGATTTTTGACGTTTCGGCTGACGCGAAGGCGGAAAGTCGCTAAAGATGCGCGGAAAGTCGTAGCAATATCGCGACCTCCGCACGCCGAATGGCCTAGTGTGCGGCCGCCTTAAGTGAGGTCCTTAAAAATAAGTATTGTAATATACATATTGCATACACCATCTTAAGAAGCAAGCACAAACTAGTAACCAAACCACTAACCAAGCACAATAATGCAATGCAACGCACAATGCCAATGCACATTCATAATGTGACTTTCAAGAAATAAATTATCCTTATTCCTTGGGCTATTTCACAAGTTTCATATACCTATTTCAAAGAATGATGCACAACATAATAGACAATAGTATTAGGTAGCCTTACTGTAGGTGTTACTGAAAAGACAAGGGAAATTATTCCAAATGACTAAGGGGAATTTAATCAAAACAAACTTAGGAGGCAGCCGGTGGTATAGTATGTTAAGTATCACCTAACACTTATGGCCATAGCGCCAAGCATGTGTTGAACCAAAATAGCTTTACTAATGCAGTGAGCCTGCGCCACGAATGTCGTTCGTAAATCGTTATTGTATTTCTTGTATTTCTTCCTAAGATTAAGATCTACTCAATTTCAATGTTGATGTATAAAATAGAAATACTCCTGAATTTTGTCATATTTGTATTTTGTTTATACAGTAGGATATATTCAAAACAAACAATATAAAGGTTCAATTACACATGATATTATTAAATTTGTTTTTTTACCTCCTTCGTTTTTTGAAGGATATGGCTTCATTGCGATGAATATGGCAGTGCCGCATGTAAAGTCGTTTACTTTTCCTGCGCGTATGCTACATTTAACTGCGCAATTCCCATTTTGTTTTATCTACTGTGCATTTTGTGTTAAATTTAAGCGACCTTTTTTTTTTGGGGGGGGGGGTCTCAGCTCCCTTGAAAAGCTTGGATTTCTGTGGATTGTCACATTTTCTATAAATACTAGCAACTTTTTTATGCAGATATATAACTGCAGATAACTCTCATATCCACATAAGATATGATGGTAAAAGTTACTTGAGGTTGAGACAGTAACACTGATTCTATTGTACAATATTTAGTATTTACTATTTATAATCTGTGTAAAAAGTGGACATGCAGTTGTGCTAGGTAGTGGGTGTCATTGTGCACTTGCAGTGAATATATCATAAGTTAAATCATTCCTGAATTCTGACCAATGTCAAGGACAGTTAGGGGAAGTTAGGAGAGTCATATGCCCCTCAAACTTTGGCCAGATAAAATGTATTTATTCCTATGTATGTATTTATGCAATAAGTATCATGCTGCAAATTAATATGAAATGATTGAGGTCATATTTTTCCATCCTGTTTTCAATGTGCTACTGCTTTTGGTCTTGCTTGCGGCATCCACTACTTTGCTTTGTAAATGTATTTGGTTCCTTTTTCACAATTATGTTTTTTTTTTGGAACTGTACATGTGTGTTTTATGAATTATGATGTTAAACAAAGCTATTTTTGCTAGTGTGTATAAATCAAATATAAGTATACAATTTGCAAATCGATCAAATTTTGGACATTTTTGGCTTTAACCCAAATCAGTCGGTATTTGGTCAACCGAAATCCTCCCATTTGGTATCGGTTTGGTATCGGTCAGGCATTTTTGGAAAATGACATCACTAATATGTACCGAACTGTAACAAACAACTGGTAACAGTGCAAATGGTTTGAAAGCAGCAAGACTTTTCCGCACATAATTAATAATAACACATATTTATATATACCTATATACCGCACATAATTCCGCACACATTTTCTTTTCCGCATTTTCCGAAAGCAGAACGACTTTTCCGCACATAAATGGTCCCTGCGGATCTGGAGGAGCCTGGGGCGAGATGGCTTAGAGAGATGGTCCTGGCCTGGTCTCACTAATAGCTCTTCGGTCCAGCAAGTTGGGCACCGCTGGAGCAGCTTCCGGGTGGTGCCGATGTCCGCGTCTTTGCGTTCGCGTCGCCTCTTTTTCGGAACTCGGCAGACTAGCTAAACATGTAGCCCCCTTGGAAGTTAATATTTTATGAAGGGAATGGGTCCTGGGGCTAGAAATTAGGTACCGCCAAGGAGGTACCGCCAGACACTTAATTAATTCATTTTCCCATTTTCCAAATTTGTATAAGCAAAAATTTCCAGTTTTTAATTGTGGATAGCTGGATTTTGACTGAGCTGCAAAGGCAATTTGTAAAACTGTAAGTCCGACCGTTGGGGGGGGGGGGCAAAACATAGTATCAGGACAATGGGGGGGGGGGGGCATGGCCCCTTTGGCCCCTCCCTGGATCCTTCCCTGAATAACACAAAAATAGGACGAAAAAATGTGTTGGGTTTTAATCTTGTTTGTCACGAGGTTTATAAGCATTGTATACTTACGTGTCACTTTTCCCAGTAGAGGATACATGCGTACCTACTCAGTCAATTTGGCCACCCCTGGCAAAAATCCGTGGCGCCGCCCCGACCTGATCCCGTCTCCCTTCCCCGTCATGTGTCAACAAACAGCAGGTGATTCCCCCGCCCACGCATCCCAGGCCCCGTCACAGCTCCGGGCCGCCCGCCTGCCCGCCGCCTCTCCAGAACTGCACGCTCATTGGCTGAGAGCGCGGTCGGCGGACCAATGAGCGGGCGCGGCGCCGGCCGGCTACCCGTGGCTGGCCGGACTCACACGGGACGGTGCCAGGATCGGGTGACGGATCGCCGCGGAACGCCCATTCCTAGCTGGCCCAGTGGAGGGCAGCGGGGATGCGACGCGATCGCCACCCACCGCGGCGAGACGAAACGCAGCGGAAAAACGCACACCGGAAATGAAATGAAAATTGTGGCGTCCGAGGGTAGATACGACTAATAAGCCTAATAAGTGTTGGCTAAAGTCACCTAAAAGGTCACCGCACACTGCATTTTCCGTCAGTACATTTCTCCGTTAATTCAAAATGACTGGCTGAGTGGTAGAAACCCACCTGAACAGCTGCGACTCCAGAAATTTAGGCGCAGGAACCATGGAAGAAATGATTAAAAAGTAGAACATATTCAATGTCGCATATTTTTATAGTTTCTAGAGTTTAGAAGCTTTTAGCGTTTATAGTTTAGAAAAACATTACAGTTGAAATTGATGCATGGCTGTCATTGTATAAACAAAACTTTGTGACATTTGTGGTAAACCCGGACCGACAACAAACATGAGGGGGTGATCTCGGTTTGCAGTGATCTCGGTTCGCAGCGGCCAGTGCAGTGGGGACTGGCGAGATCAGAACATACCCGTACACTCGGATACCAGGGGATCAGGTTGACTGAAAACCATCGGACAATAACCGAACCGGGGAAGTGTCCATCGGGCAATTATAATATCCGTTGAAACAGCTAAATATAACTTAACGTTTAAAGGGAAATATTGATCTTGTGATCTTTTTTCTGCATTAGCTTATGCAACATGTATGGTATTAAATTGATGGAGTCTCAATTTATAAATGAAATCACAACCTTTTCTATTTCGATTCTTTACAAGTACATATACTTCTTTCGGAGTTCATGATCGGTGTTTTCCCTCCACTATTGGGAGCGCGACATATCTGGTGGTTTTGTTTCAATCTGTTCAACGTTGAATACCTCTTGTTGAATTACCTCTCAACAAATCGCATATACACTCAATACGTCGTCGTAGGGGGCCAAGTTAAACCGCCGAATGCATCACGGTTTTCTTAAATGTGTATTACATGATTACGAAAAACGGTTCCGATAAATGTGTGTAATGTGTGCATTCGTATGTGCATTGTAATGTATTGAATACCTGTATGTTTAAAATTATTGGGGAAAACATCCAATTTTTTAACAAATTAGTCGAGAACACTAAATAGGTTGCCGACCGGGGCCAAGCTAAACTACCGATTTCAATGAATTTTTTCTCTCAAATGCATGTTGATTGTACATAAAAGTTTGGTACATATTCGCAAAAGATAGAGTACAGGGAACATATTGCATACCTTCATGAAAAATAGCAATGCGTGGGCAGGCTAATTTTAGCTCGGACATTGAATTTGTTACCAAGTACTTGCTGAGTACCGACCGTTATAAGCGTGGAACGCTTATCAATTTTAACTTGAAATAACTTCGGTTATAAGTCTGTTCCACGCATCTTCTACGGTCATTCAAAGATGTCTGCGCTATTAAGCGTGAGTTTCTATCAACTTTTGCTTACAAATATCGTACACAGCATTTGCAGTCTCCGATGTCTTGCACAGATGTTTTTGATTTTATAGTGACATTTGTATGCAAAATGTGATTGGATTTACTTATAAGTTAAGTGCTTCTTCCCATTTCAAGTGCTAACTCTATTTTTGTGGGAAAAGGGTAATTATTTTCCTTCAGGGAAAACTGAAGAATTTTCCTACACAAATGTGTTTTGAATCAGCTGTTACAATACAAGCAAACCACTTCGATAAAGTTCTGAAATTGTTCATAATTTTTTTTTGCATCTTACCATTGTTGTTAAATCCGCTCAAGGACTTCATGGACATGACATTTTTCCTTAGATTTCATAGCACACAGAAAGAGCTTCTAGGCAAAATATTAACACGCACAATAAGAGTTATCTCGCTGACTTCTGAACAATATTTACGAGATATTGGGACCGCTCCTTCATTATATACGCCACCAAATCCATCTGTAACACCACAATACTGGCTTTGAATGCACATATGGCAACAGCAGAAGTCATGCTGAAGGTAAGTCACAAACCTTAAATCATCCCATAATTCTTGTAAAACTGATTTGTCTTGCAAACACCTACGTCATCGGGGTCACTGCTCCATGGTGTGGCAGACAGACACCTTCGTCAATTTGACCAAACTCGACCTGATTTTACTCCGGCTGTAAATCAGTTATATAGCGGTAAGTTCCCGCACGTTACCGTACACCAGCTGGCGCGTTCGGTGACGAACCTGGCGCATTCCGTGGTGAACCTGGCGCATTCCCCAGTGACAGACTGTGATTGAGATGAGAGAGCGGTCTCACACGCCCCACACTTCCGCGTCTTACATGTCACGGAAGAGAACATCAGGCGGGTGGCTTGCTCGGATAAAACCTGGGCGGTGACCCCCCCCCCCCCCCCCCCGACGCAGGTAATCGATGGTAATCGATGAGATCAGATCACCGGACGGCCACAGCTGCACTGGGCTCAGGACTGTCTGGTTTTACGCTCATTATGACAGAGAGCGCCGTGAATCAGCGCCGTGAATCAGGCCTAGAAGCCAGAGTATCACGTTCTCAACGCCGTAAATTAAACGTAAGCCGTACGTTACAAAGAAATACAAATATCAGCTGTGTTGCAGTGCAGTAGGAGTTCAGGTCACAGCCCTCCAGCGCGGGGCATGTGGCGAATACTTCACTTCAAGCATGCACTTCTTTTTTAGGTGAGAGAATTCCGCGGTCTGGCGAAAACTTCAGCGTTTTAGCCGATCCACCGCACATTTTCGTCCCACATACGATCTCTGACGCTGCGCCCTGCACCCCAGCGACACCGAACCACCGGCTCATATTTACAGCTCACGACTGGGGCTGTGACATATGTCGCCTACATACCTATCGCTCTGTCCGTGGTCAGCTGGAATGCGGCAGCGACTGGTACCAAAAATGACGTCAGGGAAATGACGTCACCCGGCGTGTAAGCGACACAATTTTGCAGCGAGCGCGAATAAAACCGTGCGGCGATTTACACGATAAAATCAGGGCAGGATTAACTGCCACCGTGGAGCCGCCCGACGTTCTTAAACCACCCAGCACCTAGTTAACACAATCTGACGCCTAGCCTGCATACATGAACAGCAAAGCGCTCATTTGAACCAGCTAATAGACGGCTCTGTTACAACAGCTGACAGCCCTGTCTCATGTCAATCAGAGGGTCATTTACAACTCAGATGTGACAAGGCCGCCGGGCAGTGACCCTGAGAGCTGGTAACGACTCAGGGTCAGTCCCCCCCGGGCAGTCACAGTCCAGGCAGTCACAGTCACAGTCCAGGCAGTCACAGTCACAGTCCAGGCAGTCACAGTCACAGTCACACAGTCCAGGCAGTCACAGTCACAGTCCGGCAGTCACAGTCACAGTCACACAGTCCAGGCAGTCATAGTCACAGTCTAGGCAGTCACAGTCACAGTCACACAGTCCAGGCAGTCATAGTCACAGTATAGGCAGTCACAGTCACAGTCCAGGCAGTCACAGTCACAGTCCAGGCAGTCATAGTCACAGTCCAGGCAGTCACAGTCACAGTCACACAGTCTGTCAGTCACAGTCCGGCAGTCACAGTCCGGTCAGTCACATTCCGGTCAGCACAACAGTCCGGTACTCCGGCTCAAGTCACATTATGATAGACATATCTCTGAACTGAGTGACAGAGCCGAGTACCCTGCGGCCAGGAGAGTAACGCCAGGAGCCAGGACCAGGGGCGCAGCCAGACCTTCAGAAAGGGGGGGCAAGCCCCTGGGAGAGGCCCCCACCCAAAAAAATACCCCTGGATATGAAAAACCTCTACGGATTTCGGCCACTTTATTTTGTGAGGCCCCCCTTTTAGCAATTTGTCTTCGTCTACTTTTGATGAGCTGGATTGGACCAGGACCCTCGGTAGGCATTATACTGAGCGCATTACTAATTTGTATTGTTACGTAAAGGAAAGAAAACATATCTTAGCTGACAACAGGTGGGGGTCGGCTTTTGAGTGTGGGGGCAGCTGAAATGACGAAAAATGTACCCCCATTTTGATACGTGTATTTAAGCCTTTGCAGCATTTGTTATGTGGATTTTCATGTTATAGTAGGTAGGTATGTACTTGTTAGTTAGCGCCGCGAAGCGGGCGCGAAATTTTTACGGTTTTGCCTGATAAAACCCAGAAATATAGACGCTGTGTCTTGTAGCTCGGATAGTAAGCTAAACATGCTATTCATTCAATTCATCGTTACGAAGAACCGTTGATGATGACTATGGCTTCGTCATGACGATGACTACCGATGTGACGCCGCGAAGCGGCGTGAAAATGTTAATTTTACGTCCTGGAAAACGAAATGTTAATATTGGAACCAGACCGTGAGGTGAGATGGCTTGATGAGATGGTCCTGGCCTGTTTCCACTATTAGCTCTTCAGTCCAGCAAATTGTGCACCGCTGGAGCAGCTTCCGGGTGCCGATCTCCTCGTCTTTGCGTTCGCGTCGCCTTTTTCGGAACTCGGCAAACTAGCTAAACATGTAGCCTGCTTGAAACTTTAAAGTGAATATTTTATGAAGGGAATGGGCACTGGGGCCAGCCAATTCCTGCCAAGGAGAGCCTCTGCCAGACACTTAATGAAATTATTTTTCCCATTTTCCAAATTTGTATAAGGAATTGCGAAACTTATGTCATGCCGCGAAGCGGCGCGAAATTTTCCAGTTTTTGACACTAGATAGGAGGATTTTGACTGCACTGCAAAGGCAATTTTTACGATAAATTGTTCATTTTTCCCGCAAAAGGTGTGGGGCCCCTTG
>JAXIVJ010013139.1:0-38101 GCA_036785665.1 Chirona hameri
GAATGTGCAGACTACTCACGCCTCCCGGATCAGCCACTGCATGTGCAGACTACTCACGCCTCCCGGATCAGCACGGAATGTGCAGACTACTCACGCTCCCGGACCAGCCACTGAATGTGCAGACTACTCACGCCTCCCGGATCAGCCACGGAATGTGCAGACTACTCACGCCTCCCGGACCAGCCACTGAATGTGCAGACTACTCACGCCTCCCGGACCAGCCACTGAATGTGCAGACTACTCACGCCTCCCGGACCAGCCACTGAATGTGCAGACTACTCACGCCTCCGGACCAGCCACGGAATGTGCAGACTACTCACGCCTCCCAGACCAGCCACTGAATGTGCAGACTACTCACGCTCCAGACCAGCCACTGAATGTGCAGACTACTCACGCCTCCCAGACCAGCCACTGAATGTGCAGACTACTCACGCCTCCCAGACCAGCCACTGAATGTGCAGACTACTCACGCCTCCCAGACCAGCCACTGAATGTGCAGACTACTCACGCCTCCCGGACCAGCCACTGAATGTGCAGACTACTCACGCCTCCCGGACCAGCCACTGAATGTGCAGACTACTCACGCCTCCCGGACCAGCCACTGAATGTGCAGACTACTCACGCCTCCTGGACCAGCCACTGAATGTGCAGACTACTCACGCCTCCCGGACCAGCCACTGAATGTGCAGACTACTCTCGCCTCCCGGACCAGCGTCGCTACTCACGCCTCCGGATCGTCGTTGGGGTTCATGGTCTTGGCGATGGGCGTCAGCGTTTCCTTGTTGATGCGCGGGTACTGGCTCTGGTTGAACGTGTAGATCTTGACGTTGAAGCCGGTGTACTTGCGGAGGACTTTCTGCGTGTCCTCGTCCGTGTTGAAGGAGTTCATCAGCACCAGAGGCACCTTGCAGTTGTACGTGTTGTTCAGGTGCTGGCCAGACGCGGGAGGAAAAGAGAAGACATGTCAGCGTCAGCTGCAGCCGTCAAACGTCCCACATCCTCTGCTCCGGAGAGAACGCTAAATACCAAACCCTCAACCAGTACATCACAGAAGAACAACAAACACCCTCAATACGACAGGGCTGCGAGTCGGAGTCGAAGTCGGTCGGAGTCGGCAGTTTTGGCGGAGTCGGAGTCGCTAAAATCTTACCGACTCCGACTTCGGCCCGGAGTCGGAGTCGACTTTTGGAAACAAAAGGCGATTGGCGATTCCTTTGGTCGGTAGAATACTTGTCGGCCTAGGGACATTAACTTAACGCCCATTTCGCAACAAAAAAAAGTGGGAAATGAAGCCCATAGTTGACTCATCTAGCGGTAGATTTCTGACTGATGAAGATAGGACAATAATTTGTACGTCATCTGATGATAATTGGGGTTTTGGACGCACCGACTCTTATGGTCACACGATGCCCATTTTAATATCATCGTGCTCGTTTCGTCAAGGAGATTCGAATCATACCATGGTGACCAGGTTACCTAAGTCAACTTCAAATTTGACCTCAGGTCAAGGTAATTTAAGTCCATGTGGTGAACCAGGTATGTTGTGTTGCGCAATGTCAGACGCGTCTCGACGAGAAATATACAGTGGTGCCGGTCTCACGTTCTTATCTTCATGTTATGCATCAAGAGTTATTGCAAAGAAGTGCTGGTCACCTCAGATGACCTCACTCGATCGTGTAGGGGTCACTGAGCAATAACTGTACTTGGGTCACGAAGAATGAGCTATATAATTAGCTCATCACGAAGAATGAGCTAAGAATGAGCTATCGGACAGGGCTGACAACATAATCTTAAAATAATTATTATTATATAATATTGCATATCCTCTGATACGAACACATTTGTAAATTTTCTCGTTGACCTATAATGGGAAGGTCACGAAACTGACCTGGCCTTAACAATCCCAGATAGCAGGGTCGTAGGTATCTATGGCTTGATTACGCCCTGTGAGTTTTGAAGTGCTTAGCCAAACACTGTAGCAGTGACTGTGGCACCGACCACAACGGATCTAGCTCGTTTGTGCATTTAACTGTTTAAAACAAACTTGACTTTTTAAAGGATGTTTAGATTTCCTTAAAAATCAGAAAATATGCCAATTTTCGTCGATTTCAGTCGTTTAGGGGCATGACACGATACATCCGCCCTTGAGCACCCCCAATGATTTTTGGAAATCCACACCCCTGACTGGCAGACTTGGTTGCCAGAGGCGAGGCGGCGGAGAGCGGCGCACTGACTGGCCAGCTGTAACTGTAAGACAGCGCAAGATCCAGGAGCAGCAGCGACTCCAGCGAAGACGAGCTGGAACGAGCTGGGGCTGAAGCCCAGCTGCTGTGAGCTGGGCCGGCGGCGGCTGGCTGCGGTCGTCGCTCGGTGCCCGTTTCGCGGGTTCCGCCGCCTGCAGGCGAGCGTGACTGACGCGCGGCCGGCACGCGCCGCGCCGTGCTCGGGCGGCGTAGCATTGTTCTCCATACTGTTTAAAATAAAGGACGAACAGAAAAAAATAGATGGCATTGCAGAATTTGCTTTCTAGCATGCGGTTGGAGAACGGATATAGGCCGGAGTCGGAGTCGCGTCGGCGTCGGCGTCGGCGTCGGCGTCGTTTTTTTTTCAGGCCGGAGTCGGAGTCGCTAAAATTATGTTGACTCGGCAGCCCTGCTCAATACAGCCGAATTTTGCATCAAGCATGGCCAGTTGAACTGTGGTATAATTGTGCCGACTATCAGTGCCCGACACAGCCATGCTGCCAGGCCGTTTGACTTTGAGTAGCACGGGCAGTAACCGGTACACTGCCGGGCAGTAACAGGTACACTATCGGGCAGTAACCGGTACACTATTTGGGCAGTAACCGGTACACTAATGGGCAGTAACAGGTACACTATCGGGCAGTAACCGGTACACTGTCGGGCAGTAACCGGTACACTATCGGGCAGTAACCGGTACACTATCGGGTAGTAACCGGTACACTATCGGGCAGTAACCGGTACTGTCCGGCAGTAACCGGTACACTATCGGGCAGTAACCGGTACACTATCGGGCAGTAACCGGTACACTATCGGGCAGTAACAGGTACACTATCGGGCAGTAACCGGTACACTATTTGGGCAGTAACCGTACACTGTCGGGCAGTAACCGATACACTATTTGGGCAGTAACCGGTACACTGTCGGGCAGTAACCGGTACACTATCGGGCAGTAACCAGTACACTATCGGACATTAACCGGTACACTATCGGGCAGTAACCGGTACACTATCGGACAGTAACCGGTACACTATCGGACAGTACCTGGTACACTATCGGGCAGTAACCGGTACACTATCGGGCAGTAACCGGTACACTATCGGGCAGTAACCGGTACACTATCGGACAGTAACCGGTACACTATCGGGCAGTAACCGGTACACTATCGGGCAGTAACCGGTACACTATCGGGCAGTAACCGATACACTATCGGGCAGTAACCGGTACACTATCGGGCAGTAACCGGTACACTATCGGGCAGTAACCGGTACACTATCGGGCAGTAACCGGTACACTATCTGGCAGTAACCGGTACACTATCGGGCAGTAACCGGTACACTATCGGCAGTAACCGGTACACTATCGGGCAGTAACCGGTACACTATCGGGCAGTAACCGGTACACTATCGGGCAGTAACCGGTACACTATCGGGCAGTAACCGGTACACTATCGGGCAGTAACCGGTACACTATCGGGCAGTAACCGGTACACTGTCGGGCAGTAACCGGTACACTATCGGGCAGTAACCGGTACACTATCGGGCAGTAACCGGTACACTATCGGGCAGTAACCGGTACACTGTCGGGCAGTAACCGGTACACTATCGGGCAGTAACCGGTACACTGTCGGGCAGTAACCGGTACACTATCGGGCAGTAACCGGTACACTATCGGGCAGTAACCGGTACACTATCGGGCAGTAACCGGTACACTGTCGGGCAGTAACCGGTACACTATCGGGCAGTAACCGGTACACTATCTCATGACACACGAGAGCAGCTCTCACCAGCTCTCTCACACGGCCCTGGAGACGCCATACATCACCATACATCCCATACGGCCCTGGAGACGCCATACATCACCATACATCCCATACGGCCCTGGAGACGCCATACATCACCATACATCTCATACGGCCCTGGAGACGCCATACATCACCATACATCCCATACGGCCCTGGAGACGCCATACATCACCTTACATCCCATACGGCCCTGGAGACGCCATACATCACCATACATCCCATACGGCCCTGGAGACGCCATACATCACCATACATCCCATACGGCCCTGGAGACGCCATACATCACCATACATCTCATACGGCCCTGGAGACGCCATACATCACCATACATCCCATACGGCCCTGGAGACGCCATACATCACCATACATCTCATACGGCCCTGGAGACGCCATACATCACCATACATCTCATACGGCCCTGGAGACGCCATACATCACCATACATCTCATACGGCCCTGGAGACGCCATACATCACCATACATCTCATACGGCCCTGGAGACGCACATGCTTTCGTCTAACACCCCGGCAAGGCGTCACCAACCCTTGAGCACGTCGCCCCCAGCACGGGCATGGCTCGCTCCGCCCGCGGCACCTACCTCTATCTGCTGGATGGTCAGGTCGAGGAAGGTCAGGTCGTTACGGACGGCG
Source organism: Chirona hameri (assembly GCA_036785665.1). Taxonomy (NCBI): domain Eukaryota; kingdom Metazoa; phylum Arthropoda; class Thecostraca; order Balanomorpha; family Balanidae; genus Chirona; species Chirona hameri. Next base: position 4,695 of record JAXIVJ010013139.1, read on the forward strand.
ATCAGCGACTTCGGCCCCTGGCAGCCATCGAGGTGCCCAGGCCGCCGTTCAGCTTGACCACGACGAGCTTGTTGAGCTGTTGGCTGATCTTGTCGTCGGCCGGCTCCGACAGGCCGTCGTAGGAGCGGATCGTGCCGTCTGTGATGGGCAGTATGTTGTCCCACACCATCTGCGGACCCTTCTCCAGGACCAGCCGCGAGAACAGCCGCTGGAAGCCGTCCATCTGCACCCGGTACCCCTGCAGCACGTGACGGACAGAGGTCACAACTGATCGGCAGGTGGGTCTGCGACGAGGCAGAAATGTCATACTAGTTAGCTGGCAGAACTGCACAGCGTCGACGCGTTGAAGAGCAGAACACCAGAGCCAGTGTGAGAGACATTTATCAGATAGATCAGATAGATAACACGAGTCGTTCACTGGTCCAATGGTCCGTGTTAAAGGGGTAACAGGTAATATCAGATATACGAACCACGGTGACCCTGTGCTGGGGGGGGGGGGGGGGGGGGGCGTGGTTCGGTGACCCTGTGCTCGCGACACGTGATCCCGGCAGGTTATGGGCGGCTGGTTACATCAGCGCTGAGTCACGGCAGCACCCCCCCGAAACACCCAGACGTCACCGGATACAGACACCAGACTCCTTTCAAAGAGGAAACGTGTAGAGCAGCCACGGCCGCAGTGTCTGAGGAGTGAGATGATGCAGTGTTCAGTGTTCTCCGATTCTCTGTACTCGGCAGCCGTCGCTCTGTACTCGACACCTGTGTACCCGGCGGCCGGTACCCACCTCCCGCAGTCGGTCATGTGTACCTCTGTACCTGTGTACCCGGCGGCCGGTACCCACCTCCCGCAGTCGGTCATGTGTACCTCTGTACCTCTGTACCTGTGTACCCGGCGGCCGGTACCCACCTCTCGCAGTCGGTCCTGTGTACCTCTGTACCTCTGTACCTGTGTACCCGGCGGCCGGTACCCACCTCCCGCAATCGGTCCTGTGTACCTCTGTACCTGTGTACCCGGCGGCCGGTACCCACCTCCCGCAGTCGGTCATGTGTACCTCTGTACCTCTGTACCTGTGTACCCGGCGGCCGGTACCCACCTCCCGCAGTCGGTCCTGTGTACCTCTGTACCTCTGTACCTGTGTACCCGGCGGCCGGTACCCACCTCCCGCAGTCGGTCCTGTGTATCTCTGTACCTCTGTACCTGTGTACCCGGCGGCGGTACCCACCTCCCGCAGTCGGTCCTGTGTACCTCTGTACCTCTGTACCTGTGTACCCGGCGGCCGGTACCCACCTCCCGCAGTCGGTCCTGTGTATCTCTGTACCTGTGTACATCTGTACCTGTGTACCTGTGTACCCGGCGGCCGGTACCCACCTCCGCAGTCGGTCCTGTGTACCTCTGTACCTGTGTACCCGGCGGCCGGTACCCACCTCCCGCAGTCGGTCCTGTGTATCTCTGTACCTGTGTACATCTGTACCTGTGTACCTGTGTACCCGGCGGCCGGTACCCACCTCCCGCAGTCGGTCCTGTGTATCTCTGTACCTGTGTACATCTGTACCTGTGTACCTGTGTACCCGGCGGCCGGTACCCACCTCCCGCAATCGGTCCTGTGTATCTCTGTACCTGTGTACATCTGTACCTGTGTACCTGTGTACCCGGCGGCCGGTACCCACCTCCCGCAGTCGGTCATGTGTACCTCTGTACCTCTGTACCTGTGTACCCGGCGGCCGGTACCCACCTCCCGCAGTCGGTCCTGTGTACCTCTGTACCTCTGTACCTGTGTACCCGGCGGCCGGTACCCACCTCCCGCAGTCGGTCCTGTGTATCTCTGTACCTCTGTACCTGTGTACCCGGCGGCCGGTACCCACCTCCCGCAGTCGGTCCTGTGTACCTCTGTACCTCTGTACCTGTGTACCCGGCGGCCGGTACCCACCTCCCGCAGTCGGTCCTGTGTATCTCTGTACCTGTGTACATCTGTACCTGTGTACCTGTGTACCCGGCGGCCGGTACCCACCTCCCGCAGTCGGTCCTGTGTACCTCTGTACCTGTGTACCCGGCGGCCGTACCCACCTCCCGCAGTCGGTCCTGTGTACCTCTGTACCTCTGTACCTGTGTACCCGGCGGCCGGTACCCACCTCCCGCAGTCGGTCCTGTGTATCTCTGTACCTGTGTACATCTGTACCTGTGTACCTGTGTACCCGGCGGCCGGTACCCACCTCCCGCAGTCGGTCATGTGTACCTCTGTACCTGTGTACCCGGCGGCCGGTACCCACCTCCCGCAATCGGTCCTGTGTACCTCTGTACCTGTGTACATCTGTACCTGTGTACCTGTGTACCCGGCGGCCGGTACCCACCTCCCGCAGTCGGTCATGTGTACCTCTGTACCTCTGTACCTGTGTACCCGGCGGCCGGTACCCACCTCCCGCAGTCGGTCCTGTGTACCTCTGTACCTGTGTACCCGGCGGCCGGTACCCACCTCTCGCAATCCTCCGGCACGATCATCATGAGTTTCTCCAGCTCGCTGGCCATGCGAATCTGGGCATCGCGCTTGGTGAGCTCCTTGAAGGCGGCCGCCCCGGAGGCCAGAGCCAGTCCGGCGGTGACCAAACACCTGTCGAGACGGGGGGGGGGGGGGACGTCAGAACCGGACACGCATCGCGCTTGGTGAGCTCCTTGAAGGCGGCCGCCCCGGAGCCAGAGCCAGTCCGGCGGTGACCAAACACCTGTCGAGACGGGGGGGGGGGGGGGGGGGGGACGTCAGAACGGGGCACGCATCGCGCTTGGTGAGCTCCTTGAAGGCGGCCGACGAATCTGTAGACATGTCATTGGTCTGCATTTTCGCAATACCATAAGCGATAGCCCTGGCCAAACGAAAGGGGCGCGATTTCGGACAAAATGTCGATTAAAAAGGGCCCTCGATGGATTTGTGAAAAAATTGCGTCGCTCGATTCCGCGTGAGCTCAGCTTTCGAATGGTGCATTTCCGTAGTTTGACACCTCCGAACCCTTACAAACGAACCGTGCTGAGAACGCGCCCATTGCGAGAGTCCGACCTGCACGACGCTTAGCCATAGGTGGACAATTGTATATTTCTGTGGGTGTCCAAACACTCACGGAGGCTAGCGAACACCCATACGAAATACAACGAACATCCATGCAGAATTTCCAACACCCACAACACCCATAAGCGTTTCTCGAAGGAAAAGGAAATTTTCCCCACTTAACCCTATTCCCTGCGGGGGCAGATTCTGCCTCCCCCCCCCCCCCCGGTGGTTTTTCACTTGCCGCTTCTAAACCGTTAGGCCTAGCGTCCTGAACTTTGTGACTTTTACCGAAATTGAATGGCGCAAGTTGTCAAAATTTTGAAAAAAATCGGTCCAGCAGAGGCGGTTCCAGGTTCCTGTTTTGGGGAGGGTGTTACGAATGCGGTTTTAGGGCGCATACTTCCTTCGTGGTTTGCAGTGCAATAAATGCGCCAGAAACAATTCCAATGCAATATGCATCATAGATACTGGGATTGTACATATTTTTGGGGCAGAGGCGCACTCAGGATAAAAAATGGGAGGCGATACCCACCCTCAAATTAGGTCCAACTTCAAATTAGTAAGATGATAAAAGCGTTACGCGCATGGTGCCCCCATGTTTTTTTCCTGGATCCGCCTATGCGCAATATATCAAATTTAACAAATTAAAGCATATAATGCCCACATGTGATGCTCATGTCGTCCCAAACAATCACGAACAGCACATTTTGTTCTTCAGAAAATCCCCCCATTTTACATTCCCTGAATACGCCTATGATTTATTTTTGTCTTTTGATATATTAAAGACCAGTACATTTGAAGCCCAAAAACGTTTCGGGCATCAAAATCGGTCGAGCAAATGGCCGCAATGACTTTCAAAAAACACCCAAAAGTTTCGGATTTTTTTGCCCCCTGGCCCCCCATTTTGAACAAAACAAAAATTTCGGGGCCCAACAAGAGAGATCTTGTCATGACGAATCGAATGGCGTTTTCCCCATCGAAATCGACAGAGCGGTTCTCGAGATCTCTGGGGGGGGGGGGGGGGGGGGGGCAGAATCTGCCCCCGCAGGTTAACGTAATTCTGGCTGCCCGCAGGGAATAGGGTTAAAGGGACCATCCCACCTTAACATTAGCTTTAAGTTGGGATAGCCATTTTGATGGTTTGGCATTGCAATTAAGTATGGTAGCAGTTAAAACAACCACCATGATCTAATCAAAATTATATTAGAGTTTTATTTTGACATCTATAAAAAATAAGGCCTATATGTATTTGAATAGGGCCTCTAAACCGACAGCGTCGTCAGTCGTGTCTCTTTACCCAACTGGTAATGATAGTCGACTTGTTTTAAAAGGATTGTCCCACCTTTGTGAAAGTTGTCGAATCACACTTAATTGTATGTCTACATGTCAGGCGAGGTCAGCTGAACATGTTCGTGAACTTTTTTCCCCAAAAAATGCTCATCTTGGAAGATATTAAACTTGTAGTTTTAAGCGAAAAGCTGGGTTGTGACGTCATATGATTTTTTTTTTAATAACAGGGAAATCCTATGTGCTGCCAAATATATGGCACCATTTTTTGTCGACATCTATTGCGCAGAAAAAGCGAACCACCCGGTGTCTAGATTGGCTTAGATTGCGAACCACCCGGGGATCGAGAAATGAAAGACGAAAATATTCCAAGGTTGACCTTTAAAACAAGTCGACTATCATTACCAGTTGGGTAAAGAGACGACGCTGTCGGTTTAGAGTCCCTATTCAAATACGCATGGGCCTTATTTTTACAGATGTCAAAAAAAATCAAACTCGAATATCTTTTTTATTAGATCATTGTGGTTGTGTTAACTGCTACCATACTTAATGTAAATGCCCTAGCAATAAAAATGGCTATCTCAACTCAAATATAATGTTAAGGTGGTTTGTCCCTTTAAGGTCAGCCTTGAAATATTTTCTTCTTTCATTTCTCGATCCCCGGGTGGTTCGCAAGCTAAGCCAATCTAGACACCGGGTGGTTCGCTTTTTCTGCGCAATAGGTGTCGACAAAAATTGTCCATACATTTGGCAACACAAAGGATTTCCCTGTTATTTAAAAACAAATCATATGACGTCACCAACCCAACTTTCCGCTTAAAGCAAAAAGTTGAATATCTTCCAAGATAATTTTTTTTTAGGACAAAAGAAGTTCACGAACATGTTCAGCTGACCTCGCCTGACACAGGCACGTAGCCAGGGGGGGGGGGGGGCGGCGGGGGCGCCCCCCCCCCCCTGGAGGCCAGGAGGCCCTTTTCGGCGCGCGCAGCGCGCTGAAAAGTGCCGACGAGACCCCGCGAAGCGCGGTATCATGGGCTCTTTACCATGCGAAGCGTGGTCTTTAGCGAGTTTAGAGGACTTCAGAGGCCCTTTAGGGCCACCAAGGCCCTCTGGTCGACCCTCTGAAAGACCAGAGGGCCCCTTGGATGTTCAAAAGAGCCCTGTGCATGTCAGAGGGGCCCTGTCCAGACCGAAAGGGCCCCTGAGCGGGTCAGAGGGCCCCCTGAATACGTCGCATGGGCCCTCTGAAACACGTCGAATGGCCCCTAGCCAGCACAGAGGCCGGAGGGCCCTCGGAGCATGTCGCAAGGCGACAAAGCAGCCAGCGCAGTCCCTTGCCAGGTCGGAAGGGCCCCTTAGAAGGCTAGAGGGCCCCTGGAGAGACAAGAGGGCCCCCGGAAAGTTAAAAGGGCCCCTGTGCAGATCGGAGGGGGCCCCCTGACGAGACCGCAAGGACCCCTGGGCGGGTAAGAAGGGCCCCTGAACATGCCGAATTGGTCCCTAGCCAGCACAGAGGGGCCCCTGGGCAGGTCGAGAGGCCTTTGAGCATGTCGGCAGGGCGACAAAGCAGCCAGCGCAGTCCAACCAGAAGAGTCGCTGGGCAGATCGGAGGGGCTCCTGGGCAAGTCAGAGGGGCCCCTTGCTAGAACGAAAGGGTCCCTAGGCCGGTCGGAAGGCCCTTGAACATGCCGGATGAGTTCCTAGCCAGACTGGAGGGGCCCCTGGGCAGGTCGGAGGGGCCCCTGAGCAGGGGCGGCGGATTGCGGGGGGCAGGGTACCCAAAATGCCCCCAGTCTAAAATCCTGGGGGGCATAAGGGTCATTTTGCCCTCCAGATTTTAGCCTGCTCAATCTAGGGGGCAAAATTACCATTTTGCACCCCCCCCCCCCCAGGATTTTCAACTGGGGGGATCTGGGGTACCCTGCGCCCCGCAATCCACCGCCCCTGCCCCAGGGCATGTCGGCAGGGCGACAAAGCAGCCAGTGCAGTCCCTGGCCAGGTCGGAAGGACCTCTGAACAGGCCGAATGGGCCCCTTGACACACAAGAGGGGCTTCTTGGAAGGTGCAGAGAGTCCCTGGTGAGACCGGAAGGGTCAAAGAACGTAGAGATCCCAGATGAAGATTAAATACAAAGAGGACATACTCCACAATGCAAATATTAGAAGCAGAGCTTTCGGTATATTGTAACACCCTTTGTCAGGGTGCTACAATATACCCGAAAGCTCCGATTTGAATTTTTCCTGTAAAGTAAGCCCTCTTTGTATTATATATATATATATATATATATATATATATATATATATATATATATATATATATATATATATATATATATTATATATATATATATATATATATATATATATATATATATATATATATATATATATATATATATATATATATATATATATATATATATATATATATATATATATAATATATATATATATATATATATATATATATATATATATAGTATATATATATATATATATATATATATATATATATATATATATATATATATATATATATATATATATATATATATATATATACATATATATCACCCACTCTACATCATGTCTTTTCGCTTTGCGGATGTCTTTTCGCTTTGCGGATCCTAGATGAGTCTCTGAACAGGTCGGAAGGGCGTTGAAAAGGTCAGAGGGGCCCCTAGACGATCTGAAGGGACATTGTGCCTTTCAACAGTAAGAATATAGTTGTCCAGGGAATAAAACTCAAAATTTTAGCGCCGTTCCGCGGCGCAATTTAGCTACAAATTAAATTATATGCGGGTTAGGAAATAAATCGCCCCGTTTCTCGGCGCATGTATGTGTTATGTTGCTACTTTGCTATATAATTGGGCAAAATAGTTCACTTTAGCACTTTTTTACCGCACTTTTAAACGCACAATATAACAATTTTAGAGGTCCGCAGTCCGCACCATACGCAATGCGACGCATTGATGAGCAAGCATATCCGGGGCATAAGACTCCAAATTTTCGCGGCGCTCCGCGGCGCAATTTGTTTAAGAGTTCCAGGTCTTGAGCTTAAAAAATATTCCAAGTTGGTATAGCTGATTTCAAATGGTGTCGCTGGTTCCAAAGTTGATATGGCAGTTTACTAACTCCAGCTCCTAAAAGTTGGCATGGGCCATGCCATACCTGTCATACTGCATTTGCCATCATTGTAACGTGCCTTTTCATCCGTTTTTTTTTTGGGGGGGGGGGGCCTTTCAACGCTTAGGAAGGAGGCCCTTTCGACGCTCGGGAAGGGGCCGTTTCGAGGCGCCGCCCCCCCCTCCCCTGGACGAAATCCTGGCTACGTGCCTGGCCTGACATGTGGACATACAATTAAGTGTGATTCGACAACTTTCAAAAAGGAGCGACAGTCCCTTTAAAGCTACTTTTTGAAACCTATCTGGAAGCAACTGTGCCAATGCATATCAGCGCGTAAATACAAATCCTGCGCAGTATATAACTATCAACCTGGCATGAGTTCTTGTAACGTCTCCAACTAACCTATGGTGTCATAGACAGTACTGCCCAATGCCCTATATACTGTACTGCTCATTGGTCTTCCTGCTAGTGTGCAACATATAATGTCGACCAATGAGATGAGCGGCCTAGATGCTAGACTGTCTGCCGGCCGCCGGTCCCAGCTGTCTGCCGGCCGCCGGTCCCAGCTGTCCGCCGATCGCCGGTCCCAGCTGTCCGCCGGCCGCCGGTCCCAGCTGTCTGCCGGCCACCGGTCCCAGCTGTCCGCCGGCCGCCGGTCCCAGCTGTCTGCCGGCCGCCGGTCCCAGCTGTCCTCCGACCGCCGGTCCCAGCTGTCTGCCGGCCACCGGTCCCAGCTGTCCGCCGGCCGCCGGTCCCAGCTGTCCGCCGGCCGCCGGCCCCAGCTGTCCGCCGGCCGCCGGTCCCAGCTGTCCGCCGGCCGTCAGTCCCAGCTGTCTGCCGGCCACCGGTCCCAGCTGTCCGCCGGCCGCCGGTCCCAGCTGTCCGCCGGCCGCCGGCCCCAGCTGTCCGCCGGCCGCCGGTCCCAGCTGTCCGCCGGCCGTCAGTCCCAGCTGTCCGCCGATCGCCGGTCCCAGCTGTCCGCCGGCCGCCGGTCCCAGCTGTCTGCCGGCCACCGGTCCCAGCTGTCCGCCGGCCGCCGGTCCCAGCTGTCTGCCGGCCACCGGTCCCAGCTGTCTGCCGGCCGTCAGTCCCAGCTGTCCGCCGACCGCCGGTTCCAGCTGTCCGCCGACCGCCGACCGCCGGTCCCAGATGTCCCGCCGATGGTCGCTTTTGTCATGATGTTTCAATGGATGCCGCCAAGCACGTTATATGAGAACTCCTACCGTTATGTTGGGCATGTGTACGTCTGTTTGTACTTTGTGTGACAGTGGAAGGAATATGAGACATAATGTTAAAGTTTTTTTAATGACGGGCGGATCGTTGGCCTTTTATCAGTCGAAATTGCAAACCAGCTGTTTCTTTTTCGCAGAGACAACGCAGAGAAAACGCTTTTCGGCCCATCTCGATAGTGCTACTTGCCAGTTTTGTCCCCCTATACCAAACCTTATTCGCGCAAAAATAGTTTGAAATAGTTTATTGTCACTCTTTATCAGGGTAATGTAACATCCTCTTTATATTCTCCCATCATACATTGGAAAGAATCACGTCTTTTTCCGCGGCAACATATCCTCTGAAGGAGTCACCGAGGAACCCCGTTAAAATGTAAATATTCTGATTGCGTTTCTAATGTTGTTGTTTTTGGCGTCGACTGTAGGTGTGTGCGGCATCCAGGGTCGTAGCCAGGATTTCGGCCAGGGGGGGGGGGGGGCAAACGGGATCAGAGGGGCCCTCGTAGCCAAATGGGGGCCCACACACTGGCGGTTCGAGTTTGGGGGTAAAAATTTATATCCCATCAAACCCATCAAACCGCCTGAAATCAGGACAAAATGTACACATTTCCTGATAAGAAAATCTAAGCAACTTTATCTAAGGAAGTTTGTTTTAAATCAGCTATCAATGCATAAGCAAGCGAAATCCGATTAGTTTTCAGAAATGTGTGAGACTTTTTGGGATTCCCCCTAAAAAAAACTTGGCAGATCCAGGGGAAAAGGGGCCATAGCAGCCGTCAAACCGCCTGAAATCAGCACAAAATGTACACATTTCCTGATAAGAAAATCTAAGCAACTTTATCTAAGGAAAGTTTGTTTTAAATCAGCTATCAATGCATAAGCAAGCAAAATCTGATGAGTTTTCAGAAATGTGAGACTTTGGGATAACCCCTAAAAAAACTTCCGTGCCCCCCCCCCCCCCCCCCACCACCACCCATCCCAAACGTCTTCTTCCAAACGTCCAGACCCCAATACATGTTGTCCTAACGTCACAATAACTTCACGCGCATCCACATGAGGGCTTGCGCTGTTATTGTAGCTCGTTGGCTATGCTACCAAATGCTGCCATATTTAGGGAAATAGGAGGTCGGACAGATCATTTTGTAACCAACGCTTAAAAGTCGATAACATTAACTCGGTAGGCCTGAGGCAGGCACGTAGCCAAGGGGCGGGGGGGGGGGGCGGGGGAGGCTACCCGCCCTGGAGGCCCGGCGGGCCCTTTTCGGGCGCGCAGCGCGCAGCGCACCGAAAAGGGCCGACGAGACCACGCTCATGGACTACGCGAAGCGTGGTCTTTAAGAGTTTAGAGCATTTCAGAGGTTCTTTAGGGGCACCAGGGCCCTTTCTGAAAGACCAGAGGGCCCTTGGACGTTCATCAGAGCCCTGTACATGTCAGAAGGGCCCCTGTACGAGCCGAAAGGGCCCCTGAGCGGGTCAAAGGGCCCCTGAACACGTCGAATGAGCACCGAGCCAGCACAGAGGGACCCCTGGGAAGGTCGGAGAGGCCCCTGAGCATGTCGGCAGGGCGACAAAGCAGCCAGTGCAATCCCTTGCCAGTTCTTAAGGACCCCCTGAACAGGCTGGAGGGTCCCTGGACAGACCAGCACCAGATGGCCTCTGGGAAGTTAAAAGGACCCCTGTGCATGTCAGAGGGGCCCCTGACCAGACCAAAAGGGCCCCTGAACATGCCGAATGGGCTCCTAGTCAGCACGGAGGGGCCCCAGGGCAGGTCGAAGGGCCCTCTGAGCATGTTGACAAGGCGACAAAACAGAAAGCGCAGTCTCTTGTCAGGTTGGAAGGGCCCCTTAGAAGGCTGGAGGGCTCCTGGACAGACCAGAGGGCCCTTGGGAAGTTCAAAGGGCCCCTGTGCATGTCAAAGGGGCCCCTGACCAGACCGAAAGGGTCCCTGAGCAGGTCAGATGGCCCCTAATTACGTCGAATGGGCCTCTGGCCAGCACAGAAGGACCCCTGGGCAGGTCGGAGAGGCCCCTGAGGATGTTGGCAGGATGAAAAAGCAGCCAGTGCAGTCCCTGGCCAGCTCGGAAGGGCCCCTGAGCAGGCTGGAGGGCCCCTGGACAGACCAGAGGGCCCCTGGACAGACCAGAGGGCCCCTGGACAGATCAGAGGGCCCCTGGAAAGTTGAACCTCACAAAATAAAGTGGCCGAAATCCGTAGAGTTTTTCATATCCTTTTGTTTGGGGGGGTTAACGCTCGGGAAGGGGCCCTTTCGAGGCGCCGCCCCCCCCCATACACCCCCTGGACGAAATCCTGGCTACGTGCCTGGCCTGAGGGGCCCTCGAAATGCCTGAGGGGCCCTCGAAATGCCTGAGGGGGCCCTCGAAATGTATGAGGGGCCCTCAAAAGGAATTGGAGGCCCTGGAAAGGTCTGAGGGGCCCTCGAAATAAATACCAGCTCTTAAATGCTGTTATTTATTCGTGTTAGATTTGTTCGTGGACGTTCTTTATGCGACATAAGGCGTTTTGCGGGCACCTGACACCATCCAAAACACTGGGGCCTTCGGCCCCAGGGGGCCCTCGCTCGGTCGCCAGAGGGGCCCGCCTGGCCTCCAGGGGGGGGGGGGGGGCATGGCCCCTTTGGCCCCCCCTTGGCTACGCCACTGGCTGCATTTAGGGCAGGAGGGGCAGCTTTACATCGCCTCTACATGTCCAATGCAACCGACAGCGGTGCCCTTTTCGGCCACTGACGTTACATGGAAAGAGGAGACTTTTAAAATAGTTACGTTCGCACACCAACTCCCGCCGACTCTCCTGACACGGCAAAATATGAGGTTCCATTTCCCCAAGAGGCCCAGAGACAATCCAGGCTATGCATCTTACTGTGTTGGGCTCGTTTGGGCCCAGGGCCCCTTTTCGTAAAAATATGCCCCTCCAACCGAAAACCGGTGGCACACCGGTCCTGGCTGACCACCCACGGACGTTTTTACAATTGTCCACCTATGCGCTTAGCCAGCTGGAGCTGACCAGCGCCGGAGAGCTGCAGGGATTATGGGGCAGTATTTCCGCTGTGATACTGAGACTATCCCGTCCGTCTCGTGTTCCATTGCGGGGCTCTCAAAAGGTCCGTTACCCTGGCCAGTGGAGACCACTATTGCAGGCGATAGGTAGCTAACAAGTATACCGGCTTCCTAGCAACCTCTCAGCCACAGGAAATGAATAGCAACTCCGCCGCAGGTGATACAAGAGCCAAGGCGGGCAGCGACAGGCGGGGGGGGGGGGGGGGATTGCACGTAGCACATACCACCGCCATTCAGTACGGCGCCGCCTTTTGTGAGTCCCTAACCGTACTCAGACAGAACGCCCCCCCCCCCTTGTATGCAGGGAGGGCGCCTTCCCTCTCCCAGCTCCTCCCGTATTCAGGGAGAGCTCCTCCCGTCCCAGCTCCTTCCGTATTCAGGGAGGGCGCCTTCCCTCTCCCAGCTCCTCCCGTATTCAGGGAGAGCTCCTCCCGTCCCAGCTCCTTCCGTGTTCAGGGAGGGCGCCTTCCCTCTCCCAGCTCCTCCCGTATTCAGAGAGAGCTCCTCCCGTCCCAGCTCCTCCCGTATTCAGGGAGGGCGCCTTCCCTCTCCCAGCTCCTCCCGTATTCAGGGAGAGCTCCTCCCGTCCCAGCTCCTTCCGTATTCAGGGAGGGCGCCTTCCCTCTCCCAGCTCCTCCCGTATTCAGGGAGAGCTCCTCCCGTCCCAGCTCCTTCCGTGTTCAGGGAGGGCGCCTTCCTTCTCCCAGCTCCTCCCGTATTCAGAGAGAGCTCCTCCCGTCCCAGCTCCTCCCGTATTCAGGGAGAGCTCATCCCGTCCCAGCTCCTTCCGTATTCAGGGAGGGCGCCTTCCCTCTCCCAGCTCCTCCCGTATTCAGGGAGAGCTCCTCCCGTCCCAGCTCCTCCCGTATTCAGGGAGGGCGCCTTCCCTCTCTCAGCTCCTCCCGTATTCAGGGAGAGCTCCTCCCGTCCCAGCTCCTTCCGTATTCAGGGAGGGCGCCTTCCCTCTCCCAGCTCCTCCCATATTCAGGGAGAGCTCCTCCCGTCCAAGCTCCTCCCGTATTCAGGGAGGGCGCCTTCCCTCTCCCAGCTCCTCCCGTATTCAGGAAAGGCACACCTGCCACGTATTCGGGACAGGTGGATATCCAGAAGGGGGGGGGGGGGCATAGGGCCATACCCCCTTGAGCCTCAAAGGTGCCCAATAGCCCGAGGGGGCTCATAGCCAATCGAAGAGACTCGAAACAAATTCCACTCCGTTTTCAAACAACTCGCAAGTAAATTTGCCCACTCTGACCTCCAGAGGGCCCATTCTGGCTTGAAGAGAGCTAATTCTGGGTTGTAGAGGCCCATTTTTGCATGTGAAAGGCATATTTTGAACTAAAAGGGTCTATCCTGGCCTACATTTGTCTTCAAGCTCAAAGGGGCCCACCAAGGCTTGAGGGGGCCCACCAAGGTCTGGGGGCCCACTTTGCTACGTGGCCCCTCCTTGACCGAATCCTGGATCGGCCACTGTCAGGGGGTGGGGCGGGGCCGGAACGTCGGCAGCTGACTGTGTACACTGCACAGGTGGCGGGGCGGGGCGGGGCCTGCACTATTCACATGGGGTGGGGTGGGGGGGGGGGGGGGCAGAGGGGGACTGGCGGGACGTGCCGCGGACCGCCGTACGGGACCGACACGCTGCTGTGTTCTGTGAGACAGGTACCGAGCACACCGCCGGCTCACTCCCACCGCCACCTTCCAGAGTTGACATACTGACCCGATCACTGCCCCCGGCCTGATGAGTAATGCCCCCGGCCTGAGGAGTAATGCCCCCGGCCTGATGAGTAATGCCCCCGGCCTGATGAGTAATGCCCCCGGCCTGATGAGTAATGCCCCCGGCCCGAGGAGTAATGCCCCCGGCCTGATGAGTAATGCCCCCGGCCTGAGGAGTAATGCCCCCGGCCTGATGAGTAATGCCCCCGGCCTGAGGAGTAATGCCCCCGGCCAGAGGAGTAATGCCCCCGGCCCGAGGAGTAATGCCCCCGGCCCGAGGAGTAATGCCCCCGGCCTGAGGAGTAATGCCCCGGCCTGAGGAGTAATGCCCCCGGCCTGATGAGTAATGCCCCCGGCCTGAGGAGTAATGCCCCCGGCCTGATGAGTAATGCCCCCGGCCTGATGAGTAATGCCCCCGGCCTGAGGAGTAATGCCCCCGGCCTGAGGAGTAATGCCCCCGGCCTGATGAGTAATGCCCCCGGCCTGAGGAGTAATGCCCCCGGCCTGAGGAGTAATGCCCCCGGCCTGAGGAGTAATGCCCCCGGCCTGATGAGTAATGCCCCCGGCCTGAGGAGTAATGCCCCCGGCCTGAGGAGTAATGCCCCCGGCCTGATGAGTAATGCCCCCGGCCTGAGGAGTAATGCCCCCGGCCTGATGAGTAATGCCCCCGGCCTGATGAGTAATGCCCCCGGCCTGATGAGTAATGCCCCCGGCCTGATGAGTAATGCCCCCGGCCTGATGAGTAATGCCCCCGGCCCGAGGAGTAATGCCCCCGGCCTGATGAGTAATGCCCCCGGCCTGATGAGTAATGCCCCCGGCCTGAGGAGTAATGCCCCCGGCCTGATGAGTAATGCCCCCGGCCTGAGGAGTAATGCCCCCGGCCTGATGAGTAATGCCCCCGGCCAGAGGAGTAATGCCCCCGGCCCGAGGAGTAATGCCCCCGGCCTGAGGAGTAATGCCCCCGGCCTGAGGAGTAATGCCCCCGGCCTGATGAGTAATGCCCCCGGCCTGAGGAGTAATGCCCCCGGCCCGAGGAGTAATGCCCCCGGCCTGATGAGTAATGCCCCCGGCCTGATGAGTAATGCCCCCGGCCTGAGGAGTAATGCCCCCGGCCTGAGGAGTAATGCCCCCGGCCTGATGAGTAATGCCCCCGGCCTGATGAGTAATGCCCCCGGCCTGATGAGTAATGCCCCCGGCCCGAGGAGTAATGCCCCCGGCCTGATGAGTAATGCCCCCGGCCTGATGAGTAATGCCCCCGGCCTGATGAGTAATGCCCCCGGCCTGATGAGTAATGCCCCCGGCCCGAGGAGTAATGCCCCCGGCCTGAGGAGTAATGCCCCCGGCCTGATGAGTAATGCCCCCGGCCTGATGAGTAATGCCCCCGGCCTGATGAGTAATGCCCCCGGCCTGATGAGTAATGCCCCCGGCCTGATGAGTAATGCCCCCGGCCTGATGAGTAATGCCCCCGGCCTGATGAGTAATGCCCCCGGCCTGATGAGTAATGCCCCCGGCCTGAGGAGTAATGCCCCCGGCCTGATGAGTAATGCCCCCGGCCTGAGGAGTAATGCCCCCGGCCTGATGAGTAATGCCCCCGGCCTGATGAGTAATGCCCCCGGCCTGAGGAGTAATGCCCCCGGCCTGATGAGTAATGCCCCCGGCCTGATGAGTAATGCCCCCGGCCTGATGAGTAATGCCCCCGGCCTGATGAGTAATGCCCCCGGCCTGATGAGTAATGCCCCCGGCCCGAGGAGTAATGCCCCCGGCCTGATGAGTAATGCCCCCGGCCTGAGGAGTAATGCCCCCGGCCTGATGAGTAATGCCCCCGGCCTGAGGAGTAATGCCCCCGGCCAGAGGAGTAATGCCCCCGGCCCGAGGAGTAATGCCCCCGGCCCGAGGAGTAATGCCCCCGGCCTGAGGAGTAATGCCCCCGGCCTGATGAGTAATGCCCCCGGCCTGATGAGTAATGCCCCCGGCCTGATGAGTAATGCCCCCGGCCTGATGAGTAATGCCCCCGGCCCGAGGAGTAATGCCCCCGGCCTGATGAGTAATGCCCCCGGCCTGAGGAGTAATGCCCCCGGCCTGATGAGTAATGCCCCCGGCCTGAGGAGTAATGCCCCCGGCCTGATGAGTAATGCCCCCGGCCAGAGGAGTAATGCCCCCGGCCCGAGGAGTAATGCCCCCGGCCTGAGGAGTAATGCCCCCGGCCTGAGGAGTAATGCCCCCGGCCTGATGAGTAATGCCCCCGGCCTGAGGAGTAATGCCCCCGGCCCGAGGAGTAATGCCCCCGGCCTGATGAGTAATGCCCCCGGCCTGAGGAGTAATGCCCCCGGCCTGATGAGTAATGCCCCCGGCCTGATGAGTAATGCCCCCGGCCTGATGAGTAATGTCCCCGGCCTGAGGAGTAATGCCCCCGGCCTGAGGAGTAATGCCCCCGGCCTGATGAGTAATGCCCCCGGCCTGATGAGTAATGCCCCCGGCCTGAGGAGTAATGCCCCCGGCCTGATGAGTAATGCCCCCGGCCCGAGGAGTAATGCCCCCGGCCTGATGAGTAATGCCCCCGGCCTGATGAGTAATGCCCCCGGCCTGATGAGTAATGCCCCCGGCCTGATGAGTAATGCCCCCGGCCTGATGAGTAATGCCCCCGGCCCGAGGAGTAATGCCCCCGGCCTGAGGAGTAATGCCCCCGGCCTGATGAGTAATGCCCCCGGCCGGAGGAGTAATGCCCCCGGCCTGATGAGTAATGCCCCCGGCCTGATGAGTAATGCCCCCGGCCTGATGAGTAATGCCCCCGGCCTGATGAGTAATGCCCCCGGCCTGATGAGTAATGCCCCCGGCCTGATGAGTAATGCCCCCGGCCTGATGAGTAATGCCCCCGGCCTGAGGAGTAATGCCCCCGGCCTGATGAGTAATGCCCCCGGCCTGAGGAGTAATGCCCCCGGCCCGAGGAGTAATGCCCCCGGCCTGAGGAGTAATGCCCCCGGCCTGAGGAGTAATCAGCCGTACCGCTGCCCTGTTTCCGTCAGAGACGGGTCAGGTGCATCAGGTCAGCCCAGGAGGGCGACGTATCCTGCTCCGATCTGTACATACTGCTGTACACCCCTGCCGTCTGCCCGTCTGACGTGGTCCGCTCTGTACATACTGCTGTACACTCCTGCCGTCTGCCCGTCTGACGTGGTCCGATCTGTACATACTGCTGTACACTCCTGCCGTCTGCCCGTCTGACGTGGTCCGATCTGTACATACTGTTGTACACTCCTGCCGTCTGCCCGTCTGACGTGGTCCGATCTGTACATACTGCTCTACACTCCTGCCGTCTGCCCGTCTGACGTGGTCCGCTCTGTACATACTGCTGTACACTCCTGCCGTCTGCCCGTCTGACGTGGTCCGCTCTGTACATACTGTTGTACACTCCTGCCGTCTGCCCGTCTGACGTGGTCCGCTCTGTACATACTGCTGTACACTCCTGCCGTCTGCCCGTCTGACGTGGTCCGATCTGTATATACTGCTGTACACTCCTGCCGTCTGCCCGTCTGACGTGGTCCGCTCTGTACATACTGTTGTACACTCCTGCCGTCTGCCCGTCTGACGTGGTCCGATCTGTACATACTGCTGTACACTCCTGCCGTCTGCCCATCTGACGTGGTCCGATCTGTACATACTGTTGTACACTCCTGCCGTCTGCTCGTCTGACGTGGTCCGCTCTGTACATACTGCTGTACACTCCTGCCGTCTGCCCGTCTGACGTGGTCCGCTCTGTACATACTGCTGTACACTCCTGTCGTCTGCCCGTCTGACGTGGTCCGATCTGTACATACTGCTGTACACTCCTGCCGTCTGCCCGTCTGACGTGGTCCGATCTGTACATACTGCTGTACACTCCTGCCGTCTGCCCGTCTGACGTGGTCCGCTCTGTACATACTGCTGTACACTCCTGCCGTCTGCCCGTCTGACGTGGTCCGCTCTGTACATACTGCTGTACACTCCTGCCGTCTGCCCGTCTGACGTGGTCCGATCTGTACATACTGCTGTACACTCCTGCCGTCTGCCCGTCTGACGTGGTCCGCTCTGTACATACTGCTGTACACTCCTGCCGTCTGCCCATCTGACGTGGTCCGCTCTGTACATACTGCTGTACACTCCTGCCGTCTGCCCGTCTGACGTGGTCCGCTCTGTACATACTGCTGTACACTCCTGCCGTCTGCCCGTCTGACGTGGTCCGCTCTGTACATACTGCTCTACACTCCTGCCGTCTGCCCGTCTGACGTGGTCCGCTCTGTACATACTGCTGTGCACTCCTGCCGTTTGCCCGTCTGACGTGGTCCGCTCTGTACATACTGCTGTACAAGCCTGCCGTCTGCCCGTCTGACGTGGTCCGCTCTGTACATACTGCTGTACACTCCTGCCGTCTGCCCGTCTGACGTGGTCCGCTCTGTACATACTGCTGTACACTCCTGCCGTCTGCCCGTCTGACGTGGTCCGATCTGTACATACTGCTGTACACTCCTGCCGTCTGCCCGTCTGACGTGGTCGGCTCTGTACATACTGCTGTACACTCCTGCCGTCTGCCCGTCTGACGTGGTCCGCTCTGTACATACTGTTGTACACTCCTGCCGTCTGCCCGTCTGACGTGGTCCGCTCTGTACATACTGCTGTACACTCCTGCCGTCTGCCCGTCTGACGTGGTCCGCTCTGTACATACTGCTGTACACTCCTGCCGTCTGCCCGTCTGACGTGGTCCGCTCTGTACATACTGCTGTACACTCCTGCCGTCTGCCCGTCTGACGTGGTCCGCTCTGTACATACTGCTGTACACTCCTGCCGTCTGCCCGTCTGACGTGGTCCGCTCTGTACATACTGCTGTACACTCCTGCCGTCTGCCCGTCTGACGTGGTCCGCTCTGTACATACTGCTGTACACTCCTGCCGTCTGCCCGTCTGACGTGGTCCGCTCTGTACATACTGCTGTACACTCCTGCCGTCTGCCCGTCTGGCGTGGTCCGCTCTGTACATACTGCTGTACACTCCTGCCGTCTGCCCGTCTGACGTGGTCCGCTCTGTACATACTGTTGTACACCGTCTGCCCGTCTGGCGTGGTCCGCTCTGTACATACTGCGGTACACTCCTGCCGTCTGCCCGTCTGACGTGGTCCGCTCTGTACATACTGCTGTACACTCCTGCCATCTGCCCGTCTGACGTGGTCCGCTCTGTACATACTGCTGTACACTCCTGCCGTCTGCCCGTCTGACGTGGTCCGCTCTGTACATACTGCTGTACACTCCTGCCGTCTGCCCATCTGACGTGGTCCGCTCTGTACATACTGCTGTACACTCCTGCCGTCTGCCCGTCTGACGTGGTCCGCTCTGTACATACTGTTGTACACTCCTGCCGTCTGCCCGTCTGACGTGGTCCGATCTGTACATACTGCTGTACACTCCTGCCGTCTGCCCGTCTGACGTGGTCCGCTCTGTACATACTGCTGTACACTCCTGCCGTCTGCCCGTCTGACGTGGTCCGCTCTGTACATACTGCTGTACACTCCTGCCGGCTGCCCGTCTGACGTGGTCCGATCTGTACATACTGCTGTACACTCCTGCCGTCTGCCCGTCTGACGTGGTCCGCTCTGTACATACTGCTGTACACTCCTGCCGTCTGCCCGTCTGACGTGGTCCGCTCTGTACATACTGCTGTACACTCCTGCCGTCTGCCCGTCTGACGTGGTCCGCTCTGTACATACTGCTGTACACTCCTGCCGTCTGCCCGTCTGACGTGGTCCGCTCTGTACATACTGCTGTACACTCCTGCCGTCTGCCCGTCTGACGTGGTCCGCTCTGTACATACTGCTGTACACTCCTGCCGTCTGCCCGTCTGACGTGGTCCGCTCGGCAGTGGCGACTTAACCCGCGACTTACTGGGGGAAGGGGCTATTTTTTGCCCCCCCCCTCTCGTTCTTTTGCAATAACTCCTTAACCAACACCAGTGTCGTCACCAATCTTTCAGTACCTTCTCTCACATCAATTCTACACATGTTGGCCAAAGGAACAAGATGAGGTCAACCGGGAATGACGTCAGAGTGACGTCATGTTCTTCGCTTTTTGTTGAAAAATATTGATTTGCGGAAAACGCTGTCAAAGGTATAATGTTTGAGATCAATTAAAAACCAGAATATATGTGATTGAGACGTGTTCGGTGAATATGTGTACCAAATTTGAAGTCGATATCTTCAAAAATGACTGACTTATGACCTTTAAATGACAAAAATCGACCACCTCTCACAGCATTACTATGCATGAAAAATACATTTCCGTTTTTGCTTTTTACTTCTATTCATATGGAACAAACAATGTTCTAAGGTCATTTTTCGCGTCCTAGACGAAAAACAACCCATAAGCATGTGTTACAACGCCTAATGACCGTAATCTTCAGTCTGACCTCGTGACCTCGGAAGACCTTGACCTGACCCAAGGTCATAAACAGCTTAGAATGGTACTCAGAAGTGTCAAGACACACGAATCATACCGATTTATCGACTGCTTATGCGTTTAATATCGCAATTTTGCGCGACAATTCCATCTATCGAGACCTTTTGACACGGTCAAACATTTTGTACGACCTGACCTGTGACGTCATCAGTGACCCTGAGGTCAACAATATTAGGTTTCCCTCGATAAATTTTCCAGGGCTAACGAATGCCGTTGGAATTTTGACAATCGGTCCAACAGTTCCGGAGATCCGGGGGGGGGGGTAGCCTCCCCCCAGTAAGTCGCGTTATTACGAGCGCGCGCGCGCTCGCTCGTCCTTCCGTGGTATATGGGAAAACAAACTGATTATGAGCGGCCCGACCCGGCCCGGCCCGTGGCGACGCTTTTGAGAAGCTCATATCTGCAATCGCACGTCCGATTGACATACGGACTTCTTCGCTGAGCAGCCCCATCCTAATCTACCCTGTTTGAGGCCGGTGCTGACTCATGTGGGTGGCTAACACTGGGCGTGGCGCGTGCCGCGTGAGGGGTGTTGGAAAGTGTTTCCACGCAAAAACTCTGCAACGGCTGAGCCGATTGTGTGCAAATTTGGTGTGTGGTTAAAGACCTCTCAACCGCCACTTTCCCACACAAGTCAGGGGTGAGGTGCCTCTGCACGTGCGCACCCTGTTTTGTATCTCAGTAAGTACTTGTCATGTGTAGGGTGCCTCTGCATGTGCGCACGTGCGCACGTGCAAAGACACCCCACCCCTGACTTATGGAAAGGCGGCGGCTGAGAGGTCCCTAACCACGCGCCAAATTAGAACACAATCGGCTCAGCAGTTCCTGAGATGCCAAATAGGATTTGCACGTGCGCACGTGCGCACATGCAGAGGCGCCCTACACACACTTCTTTATGTCAGGAACGGCTGAGCAGCCGATTGTGTTCAAATTTGGTGTGTGGTTAGGGACCTCTCAGCTCCACTTTCCCACAAGTCAGGGGTGGGTGCCTCTGCACGTGCGCACCCTGTTTTGTATCTCAGTAAATACTTGCCCGATCGAGTTGAAATTCCCCATACATTTCTTTCGCGCTCGCTCGTTCATCGCCAACTACGGCGCCTTACTGGTGGAACTCGCCGTCAGTCGGGTGACGACTCGGGTGGAACCCCAGTAACTCGCGTATTAACCCTATAACTGTCGGGATGAAAACAAATACACGAATTTGTCGGGAGGGGGGGGGGGGGGTCTATTCGCCCCCCCCCCCCTCGTATCTCGGAAACCGCTGTACCGATTCTCTCTGGGAAAGCGGCATTCGATTCATTGGAGCATGAACTACATTCCGGTATTCATAAAAATGAAAACAATTGTCATGGAGGGATACAGGTAGCACAAAAATGGGGGGAAACGTGCATTTTTAGATTCTTGCCCTGGGACGTTGCTTGAACGCATTTGTTTCATGTTGTTGGATTTCGCCACCTAATTGTATGATCTAACATATGCTTCTTTTTACAGTTTGGGGACATTAACCCAATGGCGTCCTCAGGGAATTCCAAAAGATGTATTTAAAGATCTAAAGATGTCACTATAATATTATTTTGCCGCTTTGATTTCTGTTTTAGATGTTTATATGTATATGTGTATGCATGAGAATGTAAATTATGGCAGTTTTTTATCTGTGCAGTGGCGTGCTCAGGAGGGGAAAAGGCGGGTAATTGAGCTTTGTCTTTTGTTATCTTTACTTGTTGATATATTGTGCTATGTATCACGCCATGGGTTCACAATTCCCCCTAATTGCATACCTGTGACCGCCTATGCCCCAAAATACAATTGTGATTCATGCAGATAATATTGCATGAAATAACCCACTGCAAAATAACGTTCAGGGGCACTAAACACAATGCGTGTGAACGGAGTCAAACACATGTCCCAAAAATGCCCCAAAAATCCGTCCCTGGAGTCGCCCTTAGGAGACAAACAAAAATCAAAAGAATATGAGACGTGTGCAAGAAATTGCTAAAACAGGTCACCAAGCTTCAAGTTGATATCTTTTGCTAGGTAGTTACACGTCGTGGCTCCACAACTCCCCTAATTTCATCCCTGGAGCCGCCCATAACATTGGGCCATGCACTTGCGTCCCACTCCTGAAACTGCCTATGCCACAAAATACAATTGCGATCCATGCAAATGATATTACACTAGATAGTCCACCGCGAAATAATGTTTTGAGTTACTAAACACCATGTGTGTATACACTTGCCCCTAAAAACCCGTTCCTGGAGTCGCCTGTGGGACCCCCCCCCCCCACACACACACACAAAACACAAGGTGTGCACTGTGCAAAGAACAACTAAGAAGGTGCATGGAGTTCAACATTCTTAACTTTCAGATTTTGATGAAATACCAGTGACCCAAAATGCCTCCCAAAATACGTCCCTGAAGGCGCCCATGATCAATAAAAAAAATCAACATGTCTACACAAAGCAGTAAGAAAGGTGGGGAAGTCTTGGCTCGTATCTACAACGGTTAGAGAATTATTCCGATTGAAAGCCGAGCCACGCTGAAAATCCAAACATGCCCGCCAAAAACCACGCCCCTGGTGAGCTGAAAATTGTGCAAATTTGTCCAAATGTGCCCAATTAACCCGCACACTGCAGGGGCTTTGCGCCAAACACGAACTGCAGGGGGGGGGGGGGGGGGTTGATTTCCGCCCCCGTGAGATCTCGAAAACTACGCTACGTAACGACAAGCGGAAAACACAATTTCATAGCTTGATACAAGTTCTATCGAAAGTATGTCGGTATTACACTTGGATGATCAATAATATCCCATAATAACATGATCCAGAAGTAATTGGACTAATATCATGCATATCCTTGAAATAGGAAGCATTTGTATATTTCCCTATTGACTTATTATGGGGAGGTTACGAAATTAGCCTGACCTTAGGTTACCGATATCAAAATTCCGAGATATAAGAATTGTAAGTATTGATGCTCTCATGACATCCTGTAAGTTTCAAACTGATCGGTGAGAAACTCTGGTTTTGGCACAACTGCAAACATTTTTGGAGGTGGGGTCACTTGACCTGGTCTGGTGACCTGACCTGAGATGACCAGAGGTTATTTTGTTCTCAAAGTGTGCGCAATTGATGTCCTAACAGGTGTGTCAAAACCCGGCGGCGCTGCGCGCCGCCATGTTTTCGCTATCCGCGAAAAACCTGAGGGGGGGGGGGGGGGGGGGGGGCGGAAATCAACCCCCTGCAGTGCGCGGGTTAATATTTAGGAAAAGTCAAAAGATTGATGGCCGTATCTTTACTCGTTTGGGGACAGGAGATGAAAACCTTAAGGAGGGGTCGTTTTAGCCCCCCCCCCCCCGACACTAATAGGGTTAACACGGGCATCGGACGATGGTGCCGCCACCAGGAGAGATGGCAGCCTTATGTGCCGCCACCAGGGGAGATGGCAGTCTTATGTGGCGCCACCAGGAGATATGGCAGCCTTATGTGCCTCCACCAGGAGAGATGACAGTCTTATGTGCCGCCACCAGGAGATATGGCAGCCTTATGTGCCGCCACCAGGAGAGATGGCAGTCTTATGTGCCGCCACCAGGAGAGATGGCAGTCTTATGTGCCGCCACCAGGAGATATGGCAGTCTTATGTGCCGCCACCAGGAGATATGGCAGCCTTATATGGCGCCACCAGGAGATATGGCAGCCTTATGTGCCGCCACCAGGAGAGATGGCAGTATAATGTGCCGCCACCAGGAGAGATGGCAGTCTTATGTGCCGCCACAGGAGAGATGGCAGTCTTATGTGCCCCCACCAAGAGAGATGGCAGTCTTATGTGCCGCCACCAGGAGAGATGGCAGTCTTATGTGGCTCCGTCACTCAGTTCTGTGATAAAAAGTCCGGCAGTATGTTCCAGACAATGTGGCCGTCAGTTTGAACAGTGCCGTCAGCTATACACTGCTACAGCAGCAGCTATACACTGCTTCCCTACACGCTGTGCATACCAAGTTAGGATTGATCTGCAGTGACCTCTTGATTCGAAGAATCAATATTTATAGAAGCTGTACTATCTCGCTCCATTTCCATCACATGGCTAAAAGCTACAGCACACTGCATTAATAAAGGACAAAGTATGAGAAATGTGAATTACATGCACAATGAGGCCAAAAAGATGCACAAATTTGAGAAACTGAAGAAGCATAAGTTTCGTCAAAGGTATATAATAGTTCAATTTTACGCCCTAACTAGACCCTAGCATACCGCTGCTGCCGCTGAGGGAAAGAGAGTTCAACATACACACAGCCAGCACGCCCAGACTATGACCTTGAGAGTGCCGGCCTTGACTATGACCTTGAGAGTGCAGCCAGCACGCCCCGACTATGACCTTGAGAGTGCCGGCCTTGACTATGACCTTGAGAGTGCAGCCAGCACGCCCAGACTATGACCTTGAGAGTGCCGGCCTTGACTATGACCTTGAGAGTGCAGCCAGCACGCCCAGACTATGACCTTGAGAGTGCCGGCCTTGACTATGACCTTGAGAGTGCAGCCAGCACGCCCAGACTATGACCTTGAGAGTGCCGGCCCAGACTATGACCTTGAGAGTGCAGCCAGCACGCCCAGACTATGACCTTGAGAGTGCCGGCCCAGACTATGACCTTGAGAGTGCAGCCAGCACGCCCAGACTATGACCTTGAGTGCCGGCCTTGACTATGACCTTGAGAGTGCAGCCAGCACGCCCAGACTATGACCTTGAGAGTGCCGGCCTTGGCTATGACCTTGAGAGTGCCGGCCTTGACTATGACCTTGAGAGTGCCGGCCTTAACTATGACCTTGAGAGTGCCGGCCTTGACTATGACCTTGAGAGTGCCGGCCTTGACTATGACCTTGAGAGTGCCGGCCTTGACTATGACCTTGAGAGTGCCGGCCCAGACTATGACCTTGAGAGTGCCGGCCCATACTATGACCTTGAGAGTGCCGGCCTTGACTATGACCTTGAGAGTGCCGGCCTTGACTATGACCTTGAGAGTGCAGCCAGCACGCCCAGACTATGACCTTGGGAGTGCCGGCCTTGACTATGACCTTGAGAGTGCAGCCAGCACGCCCAGACTATGACCTTGAGAGTGCCGGCCCAGACTATGACCTTGAGAGTGCCGGCCTTGACTATGACCTTGAGAGTGCCGGCCTTGACTATGACCTTGAGTGCCGGCCTTGACTATGACCTTGAGAGTGCCGGTCTTGACTATGACCTTGAGTGCCGGTCTTGACTATGACCTTGAGAGTGCCGGCCTTGACTATGACCTTGAGAGTGCCGGTCTTGACTATGACCTTGAGAGTGCCGGCCTTGACTATGACCTTGAGAGTGCCGGTCTTGACTATGACCTTGAGAGTGCCGGCCTTGACTATGACCTTGAGAGTGCCGGCCTTGACTATGACCTTGAGAGTGCCGGCCTTGACTATGACCTTGAGAGTGCCGGCCTTTACTATGACCTTGAGAGTGCCGGCCTTGACTATGACCTTGAGAGTGCCGGCCTTGACTATGACCTTGAGAGTGCCGGCCTTGACTATGACCTTGAGAGTGCCGGCCTTGACTATGACCTTGAGAGTGCCGGCCTTGACTATGACCTTGAGAGTGCCGGCCTTGACTATGACCTTGAGAGTGCCGTCCTTGACTATGACCTTGATAGTGCCGGCCTTGACTATGACCTTGAGAGTGCCGGCCTTGACTATGACCTTGAGAGTGCCGGCCTTGACTATGACCTTGAGAGTGCCGGCCTTGACTATGACCTTGAGAGTGCCGGCCTTGACTATGACCTTGAGTGCCGGCCTTGACTATGACCTTGAGAGTGCCGGCCTTGACTATGACCTTGAGAGTGCCGGCCTTGACTATGACCTTGAGAGTGCCGGCCTTGACTATGACCTTGAGTGCCGGCCTTGACTATGACCTTGAGAGTGCCGGCCAAAGATCGCGTCCCAGCGGACCAATCAGCGGCAACGCGCCCGGTCGGCTCACATGCATCAAACAAACATGCGCCACTTTCGAAATTTGCGCTACTTCTGGCAATCTATACCAAATGTGCGAGAATATGTTGTCTAAATATACCTATTGCTTTCGACATTTTTTTTGTTGTTGGGGGGGGGGGTATATATATCTCGACAATTTAGCCAAACCAATGTCATATTAAACATTTTCAGGAACGAATACCCCTGATAAGCACATCCGTGGCGATTTAGAATACCCCTGATAAGCACATTCGTGGCGATTTAGAATACCCCTGATAAGCACATTCGTGGCGATTTAGAATACCCCTGATAAGCACATTCGTGGCGATTTAGAATACCCCTGATAAGCACAGTCGTGGCGATTTAGTATATTCAGTGTATCGTCAACGGGAAAAAGTAGCCCAATTACAGTTACAGACGGAGTCACTAGGTAAAAACAGACAAAAAACAAATGAATGTACAATGTTAAAACAGTGTTACACTTCGGTCATCCAGTGTTAAAACAGTGTTACACATGTCGCGCACATATGTGATCATGTTTCTTAAAATGCAAAACACTGTGATTTCACACATCGATGTCACGGTTGCAGTCCAGAAAGGCGTTGCAAAGTTTCGGTTTCGGCGACAAAGCGTGATATGTGTTGACACGAGCACACGGTACATGGCAGAGCATCTTACTCCGCAGCACGCCAGATGTCAAGGCCATTTGGCAAAGTGACTGGTTTCCTTTAAAGGGAAATAATGACATTTTTCCACAAAAATGGAGTTAGCACTTGAAATCGCCAGACGAGACCAAAATATATTGTAAATTCATCACATTTTGCATGAAAACTTTCCTACCGAAAGATATTTCAAGTCAAAGTTGATAAGCGTTCCACACTTTTAACGACCGGTACTTGCAAGTACTTTTGGTCCTCATCAAACTGCGGGCTTTTCCCGTATTGTTTTTTTACGCAATGGAGTGGAAAATATATTGTGCGTTCTGCTTGTTGTGATTATATGCCCGGCGGTCTTCTAAAACTAACAGCGATTGGAAAAAGTGGCAATAAAATCGGAAGCTCATCGATGCACATCAACGGCGGCATAGTTAGTGGTTGAGACCCTCAATTTTTGAAAATAAATTCATTTGTTTTCAACATTAGGAGTATTGTATAATTTGTCTGTGGCTGTATATAACACTATGCTTTATATTATCATGAAAAATAATAATTTTTCCCCAAAAAACTAACAAACAGTAACACAAAACTGGCAATGAAATCGGAAGCTCATCGATGCACATCGACGGCGACCTATTTAGCGTCGGCGATGTGTTTACAAAGCATTGTCATGCTTCTCGGCGCACTTAACCATTGTGGCGAGTTGTTGCTAGTAGCGCTTTCGTTCTCCATGGCAACCAGGCGTGAGCCAATGAAAAGCCAGAACGTATTCCCTTTCTGGCTTTTGATTGGCTGACGCCTGGTTGCCATGGAGAACGAAAGCGCTACTAGCGTGTGTCCGAGCAGCGCTCAGTTTGATCGGAAATGTCACAGAGCCTCCAAAAATGCCGCAATCGATGTAAACAATGGTAGGGAAGGGCGAATTTGTCAATGACCTTCATGAATTACACAAGGTACTTGTTTTGTATTTTTCCCAAACTTACAACTTCGAATTTGGGAATAATTTTATTTAATTCTTAAATTTAAATAAAATAATTTTAAAACCATAGCGGTAGCCTAAGAAATTGTTGCTAACAAAATCAAAAGGTCATTATTTCCCTTTAAAGGGATTATACGTTTTTTTTACCAGAATAATTTAGTTACATAGTAAAACGAACTTATAAGGGTGGTAGAAGTCCCACGGAAGCCACATTTTTCTCTCTGGAAATTACCTCTTCTGCACGTAAGGACATTACAAAGTGCGCGGTGATGCCACCGCGTACTTTCTGCAGGACCGGCTGAGGCAGAGCCAGTCATCTCTTTTATGCTAATAAAAAAACACCTCACTTATGGCATATTTCCGGTAAAATAAACAATTTTTTGAAAAAATTAGACTTGTTTTGTTCCAACGACAGCAGCAGTTACCTATTTTTTTTCCATAAAATTCAATATTTTCATGAATTTCCATGCAAGAAGATTAATACGCCACCACCAAATTCTCAACGCTTCCGGCCAGAGATAAGAAAACCACACAAAAAAACACAAAACCTGAACAAACAGTGTACCTAATAATAAAGAGTCCCGTAAGTTTTGAATTGCATAATCATTTTGTGATCCAGTGTAGGCCTTGCAGATAAATCAAAACTCTAAATTGATGAAAGTAATAAAAGTGCCGATCAAGTACTCGTTATCTGATAAAAGTCTCGAAAAACGCCCAAGTTTTAACGCTGATAATTGCTGAAATAATGCACTAAATGAGCATTGAGTTCCCTGTTATATGTCTTAAACGTGTTTAAAGCTCATACAACTGCAAAAGAGTGCATTTACTTTCAGAACGGAAACCCCGTATAATCCCTTTAACGTTCGGACCCACCGTGCGAATCGCGCGGATCGCGCCGAGCTGCGCCGAGCTGCGCCGAGCTGCACCGAGCTGCGCCGAGCTGCGCCGAGCTGCGCCGAGCTGCGCGAGCTGCGCCGAGCTGCGCCGAGCTGCGCGAGCTGCGCCGAGCTGCGCCGAGCTGCGCCGAGCTGCGCGAGCTGCGCCGAGCTGCGCCGAGCTGCGCCGAGCTGCGCGAGCTGCGCCGAGCTGCGCCGAGCTGCGCGAGCTGCGCCGAGCTGCGCCGAGCTGCGCCGAGCTGCGCCGAGCTGCGCCGAGCTGCGCGAGCTGCGCCGAGCTGCGCCGAGCTGCGCCGAGCTGCGCCGAGCTGCGCCGAGCTGCGCGAGCTGCGCCGAGCTGCGCCGAGCTGCGACACTCGGCTGTCCGTCTACCCAACCCTCCAACCCTCGGCGCCCTGCTTCCCCTGTTCAGTTCCCCTGCTTCTCCTGTTCAGCTCCCCTGCTTCTCCTGTTCAGTTCCCCTGCTTCTCCTGTTCAGTTCCCCTGCTTCTGTTCAGTTCCCCTGCTTCTCCTGTTCAGTTCTCCTGCTTTTCCTGTTCAGCTCCCCTGCTTCCCTGTGCAGTTCCCCTGCTTCCCCTGTTCAGTTCCCCTGCTTCTCCTGTTCAGTTCCCCTGCTTCTGTTCAGTTCTCCTGCTTCCCCTGTTCAGTTCCCCTGCTTCCCCTGTTCAGTTCCCCTACTTATCCTGTTCAGTTTCCCTGCTTCTCCTGTTCTTATGCCAGCAAACCGCTCTGTCCGCCTGTCCCATCATTCAGACGATAGCCGCTCTGTCAGACGATAACCGCTCTGTCAGACGATAACCGCTCTGTCAGCCTGTCCCATCATTCAGACGATAACTGCTCTGTCAGCCTGTCCCATCATTCAGACGATAACCGCTCTGTCAGACGATAACCGCTCTGTCACCCTGTCCCATCATTCAGACGATAACTGCTCTGTCAGCCTGTCCCATCATTCAGACGATAACCGCTCTGTCAGCCTGTCCCATCATTCAGACGATAACCGCTCTGTCAGACGATAACCGCTCTGTCACCCTGTCCCATCATTCAGACGATAACTGCTCTGTCAGCCTGTCCCACCATTCAGACGATAACCGCTCTGTCAGCCTGTCCCATCATTCAGACGATAACCGCTCTGTCAGACGATAACCGCTCTGTCACCCTGTCCCATCATTCAGACGATAACTGCTCTGTCAGCCTGTCCCACCATTCAGACAATAACCGCTCTGTCAGACGATAACCGCTCTGTCACCCTGTCCCATCATTCAGACGATAACTGCTCTTCAGCCTGTCCCACCATTCAGACGATAACCGCTCTGTCAGCCTGTCCCATCATTCAGACGATAACCGCTCTGTCAGCCTGTCCCATCATTCAGACGATAACCGCTCTGTCAGACGATAACCGCTCTGTCACCCTGTCCCATCATTCAGACGATAACTGCTCTGTCAGCCTCTCCCACCATTCAGACGATAACCGCTCTGTCAGCCTGTCCCATCATTCAGACGATAACCGCTCTGTCAGACGATAACCGCTCTGTCACCCTGTCCCATCATTCAGACGATAACTGCTCTGTCAGCCTGTCCCACCATTCAGACGATAACCGCTCTGTCAGCCTGTCCCACCATTCAGACGATAACCGCTCTGTCAGCCTGTCCCATCATTCAGACGATAACCGCTCTGTCAGACGATAACCGCTCTGTCAGCCCTGTCCCATCATTCAGACGATAACCGCTCTGTCAGCCTGTCCCATCATTCAGACGATAACCGCTCTGTCAGACGATAACCGCTCCGTCAGACTGTCCCATCATTCAGACGATAACCGCTCTGTCAGCCTGTCCCATCATTCAGACGATAACCGCTCTGTCAGACGATAACCGCTCCGTCAGACTGTCCCATCATTCAGACGATAACCGCTCTGTCAGACGATAACCGCTCTGTCAGCCTGTCCCATCATTCAGACGATAACCGCTCTGTCAGACGATAACCGCTCTGTCAGCCTGTCCCATCATTCAGACGATAACCGCTCTGTCAGACGATAACCGCTCTGTCAGCCTGTCCCATCATTCAGACGATAACCGCTCTGTCAGACGATAACCGCTCTGTCAGCCTGTCCCATCATTTATGTATTGAACGTCATAGGCTCATTCTACTCAGGTGTGGCTATTACAAACTAGTGTCAAAAAGGTAAAGAAATGTAGGTCAAACGGTCACATACACTCCGACACACATCCCCACACATACACGCTCTCACGTAAGTGTCGTCAAGAAGCAGGCGCCGCTATCGGTCAGCCATTTGCCGCTGCAGTACATGCTTACGCAGCTCCTTCTTGAACTGCGGTAGGTTCGAATCCCGTAAGTGCGGTGGTAACATGTTAAAAGCTGTCACGGTTGAGTAAAGGAATCGCCTCCTTCCAGATTCCGATCTGATAGCTGGAACGTGAATCATGCCACCTTGTCGTGTATCGCGCTGGTGCACATGCCGTCTATATATAAGATTGCTTTATAGCGACTCGGGCTGCGAAGTGACCAGGAAGCGTTTTAGAAGGGTCAGTGCGTGGAATTTGTACAGGTTGTCGGCAGTAAGCCACTCAAGGTCTCGTAATACATCGCTGACATGGTCAAATTTTCGGCGCCCCGAAATTACACGTGCTGCAAAGTTAAGCACCTTCTGGAGACGTGCGGTTTGGGTAGCGTTGCATGTTCCGTTCAGACGATAACCGCTCTGTCAGCCTGTCCCATCATTCAGACGATAACCGCTCTGTCAGACTCTCCCACCATTCAGACGATAACCGCTCTGTCAGCCTGTCCCATCATTCAGACGATAACCGCTCTGTCAGACGATAACCGCTCTGTCAGACTGTCCCATCATTCAGACGATAACGCCACGGCTGACGGAACCAGCGCTGCAGAGTCGATCGGCTTTACAGGTAACTCAAGACTACGATTACGACCCTCCGGAGTCGACTCTGACTCTGACTCCGACCCCGAATCCGAAATCGACTGGACGACCTTTACTTAGCTGAAGCTATTGTCAAAAGGCACAAACAAGTAGCCACCCTCAGCAAACACAAACATATCTAATGGGAAATCCAATAGTTCAATTAAATGGATAAACATTTTCTGGCCATAACTTTCGATTTTAACATTTTGAAATAAAAAGGGAATATGTCAAGCCTTGTGACACCCTTTCCATCCACATGAATATTAAGCAATAATTAAATGCAATACATAATGAATGGGGCTACGTTTACTCACGTGAGGAAGCTAGCGTCACGTAAAACCTGATTTATTTTGCAAATTAATTTTTAATTATCACTGCTTGAATTCCTCGGAGAGGCATTTTGGATCTTCATCTGACGACTCGCCCAGGGGCGGATACAGGGGTGGGGGGGGGGGGGGGGGGGGGGCGGGGGGCGGCCGCCCCCGCAAAGACGTGGCTACGATGCAATTTGGACGAGAGGCGCCACTCCGTCCTTATTGCCTACCACTTCCATCAGACGCCGCTTGACCAGGTCTAAGTAGAAAGCATCGGTAGGGTATTCATGGTGGCTTACAGTGATGCTGACAGTGATCGAATTAATGTGTTTGACAATGGGTACTTGGTCACTAGCCGGAGGGGCGCCGTCACTGGCCGAAGGGGCGTCGTCACTGGCGGCAAGAGTGCCGTCACTGGCCGGAGGAGTGGCATCACTGGCCAGATGGGCACCGTCACTAGCCGAAGGGGCGCTGTCACTGGCCAGAGGGGCGCTGTCATTAGCCGGAGGGGCCACTGTTGTCAATCCAGCAGTGGCGTCGCCCAGGGGCGGATCCAGGATTTTCTAAGGCAGGGGGCTTCAGGCCTGAGGGCGGCATATTTCCTCGG
Organism: Chirona hameri; assembly: GCA_036785665.1. NCBI lineage: Eukaryota > Metazoa > Arthropoda > Thecostraca > Balanomorpha > Balanidae > Chirona > Chirona hameri. The sequence goes on from JAXIVJ010013139.1 coordinate 37,007, forward strand.
TGACGGGGCGGCATGGTGCCTTCCGAGGGCGGCAAAATGCCTTCCGAGGGCGGCATAATGCCTTCCGAGGGCGGCAAAATGCCTTCCGAGGGCGGCATAATGCCTTCCGAGGGCGGCGATGTACCTTCCGAGGGCGGCATAATGCCTTCCGAGGGCGGCGATGTACCTTCCGAGGGCGGCATAATGCCTTCCGAGGGCGGCGATGTACCTTCCAAGGGCGGCATAATGCCTTCCGAGGGCGGCGATGTACCTTCCGAGGGCGGCATAATGCCTTCCGAGGGCGGCGATGTACCTTCCGAGGGCGGCATAATGCCTTCCGAGGGCGGCGATGTACCTTCCGAGGGCGGCATAATTCCTTCCGAGGGCGGCGATGTACCTTCCGAGGGCGGCATAATGCCTTCCGAGGGCGGCGATGTACCTTCCGAGGGCGGCGATGTACCTTCCGAGGGCGGCATAATGCCTTGCGAGGGCGGCGATGTACCTTCCGAGGGCGGCATAATGCCTTCCGAGGGCGGCGATGTACCTTCCGAGGGCGGCATAATGCCTTCCGAGGGCGGCGATGTACCTTCCGAGGGCGGCATAATGCCTTCCGAGGGCGGCGATGTACCTTCCGAGGGCGGCATAATGCCTTCCGAGGGCGGCGATGTACCTTCCGAGGGCGGCATAATGCCTTCCGAGGGCGGCGATGTACCTTCCGAGGGCGGCATAATGCGTTGTGAGGGCGGCAAGATGTCTTCTGAGGGTGCCAGGGTGCCTTCCAAGAGTGCTACGATGCTGTTGGTAGGCGCAAGGGCGCCCTGGCGGCCTCCCGAAAACGCTACGGCGCCTTCGGCGCCGGCAAATCCTATACAAAAATGGCGCCGTTTTCTAAGGCAGGGGGCTTCAGCCCCTACGCCCCCCCCCCCCTGGATCCGCCACTGGCGTCGCCACAACATTTTGAGTGGAGGCAGCCAGAGGTTTGGTGGGCTAGCCCCATATGGCTAATGTTACAATCCTGCGAACTGGGGAAGGGGGGGGGGGGGCGAACTTCGGCCGGAGCGATCCTGGCGGGGCCCGGCTTCCAGGCCCCTGTTGGCGACGCCCCAGGTTAAAAGT